>DF239845.1:69467-161656 GCA_000507305.1 Breviolum minutum Mf 1.05b.01
AATTTGTTTTTACTGATTTATTTATATATATAAATTTCATATATATGTACATTATATTTTGTTTTTTACATTTATATACATATAATGTTATATATCTATATCTCTTTCTCTATTTTTACATATTTTGTTTCATAGAGCTTGATATTTTTCATGGATGTATAGATTATGCTTTTTTGGCTTCAGACCACAGAGTTTCTCCATTTGTCCACGTTCCGAGGTCGCGCATTTCTGTGTTCTCCAAAGGGTACCTTGGAAGCTCTAAGGATTGGTAAATTTAGAGAGAGATTTGTCAACAAACTACGGCCAAGGGAATGAGGGAATGAATTCTTTGTTAATGAATGCGGTCATATTTCGCGGTACATGATGGTATAATATGGCACCTCTTTGGATTAACTACTGTACCACTCACAACGCGTTCCAACTATCAAAAATGTCATCCAAAACTGGGTGATGCCGGTGAGTGCCACAAGATGTGATGATTCGGGTAGATAGTAAATAATTATATGTCCTAAGTACAGTACATGTATTTTCGTATATGTATATTTGCTTCCTAATAGATATTCCAGCATCCAGTACAGTATGTGCTGAAAAGTTTTGGTTTGGTTGGATGTTATATTTTGTTTCTTTGGGCAAAATGCAGTTGTTTTTGTCCTTTTTTAGTTGCACACGTCATTTGGGGGGACTTTCATTGCATACGTCACTTAGGGGGACTTTCATGCCATGATGGAACAATTGAAACTGTAGAATAATCTAAAATCGAAACTCCAGATTCCGAGCATTCTCTGTGAAACATGAAACGACTATAAGCGACAAAACAACACACCCATACACACCCAAAACATTTCCAACATGGAAACCATCCTTATGTTTTGCTTGTTATTCTCGATCATGGCGACAGCAGTTCCCCAGTGCTGCCATGTGCTTGGTTTTTACTGAGGGCCCCAGGCTCACCAAACCAACTGACGCAACCAAACACATGAGCGTTACAGCACATGTTGCCTTCAACAGATGACAGATTCTTACAGTCACTTTGCCCCACTCCATCTGCAGAATTGCGACAAGCCATGGATTTCCGGCGCGTTGAGCCACGCTTCAAATGTTTGGCCTGCTTGTTTCAAATTGCCTTGTTGACCGCCCTTGTCTTATATGTTGTTTACCAAGTCGTTAACATCGTGGCATTTGCAGAAAATCCACCAGTCAGCATCAACTGGGAGGAGTGGAAACGTGGTGCTGGAAAGTGGGCATTATGCAGCGAGTCAGGACAAGATTTGGTTGAAGTCGGAGTGGGAGTTCTGAATGAGACTGGTGGAATGTCGGGCTGGGAGCTAACAAAAACACAGTTGGAGATCTATGACGAGCAGCGAAATTGCACAGAGGTGGACTTGACACAGTGGGAGTTGGATAGAGTTCAAAAAAAAATCCAATGGTATATTCAGCATTATTCAGCCGCATATTTGGCAGTGGTTGAAGATGTCCATGGAGGCGCACCGAAAGGCTTTGGGCTACGATACTGAGTCCTATGATGATAAGAAAAACAAGCTATTTGGACAACTGGCACAGTCCGTCAATAGCAACAGGCCCACTACCTGACCACCGTCCAGTGTTGACAAATTTCACATCCGCTGAGCAAAGCCGTGGTGTAGCTCAAGTCACCATCTATGACTCTCGGATGATGGTCGTCACAGAAGTGGGCATCATGCCACAACTATGGGACTTATTTGGTAAGGTGGGTGGTTACCTCGCGTTGCTGACATTGATTTTCCACACGTGCTTTGTGAAGAAGTACCCAGAGAGTGGCGTGGCGCAGGTCTATGAAGCGCACACCTTCATTGAATCAATGAAGGGGCGCACCTCATAGACCTGCGCCACTCGGAAATCGCATGCCCGTCATCGGCTCGTCATCCCCAAGGGATGGAGCCGAAGCCCAACCTGAGGCAAGTCAGCCGCTGCCTCGGCCAACTAAAATGTACAAGGACACGGAGTGACTCCAATCATGCTACAAACCAAGGTGAACGCACCTGAGCAGGGAGGTTGCTACAAACGGCTTGCGTTTAGTTTGTTTCACTTTCATTTCTGCGGCAACCGCAGTGATTACATTAGTTAGCAAGTGGTCAAATGATCACGCACCTTTTTGTTTGAGTCTAAGTGGGATAAACATCAAGCCGGTGGCCGCATGGTTTCACACTGCAAGAGGATGCAGGTGTGCATGGTAGCCAGCTGAGGCAACAGCGCTTCCTGGCAAAGGAGTGCCCATTAGCACAGCAGTTTGGTGGAGAAGGTGGGGATAGATCGGGGAGAAACCGGGAATTTTACAGGGGGCACTTTCGAGGAACACAACATATATAGATTAATATATTAAATATTGAACTGTTGACATATTTACAATGTCACATGTGGAACATGTTGTTTAAATGTTTGAATATTGGAACGCAAAATGTGACAATGTTTCCAATCTTTACATGAATTATGTTTCTTTTGTCACTTCTTTCCGCGAAACACCCCAGACGTACTAGAAAAAAAATCAATAATTGATAATTGATACTCGTATGTTCTTTCAATGCACGTCTAGACTCTGAAATAGATTGGATTTGATGGATTTGGGAATCAGGGGAAATATAATCTATTTGGTCAACAATCATGTTGACATGCATCCATTTACGTAGAATTCGACCCTTAAGGGGTTTCAAATGTCAACCCGCAGGTCTATTTTTGGTGGCTCAAAGTTCATACCTTAGGATTCAGGTACTAAAAATATGACACGCTTCAGTGGCTTTGCGTCAGGAGCTGGTCCTGTGCTAGCAGATGAGGGCAAACAGAACCCAGAGGCTGCTGAGGAAATGATGGTTGCTGAGATTCGATACGATGACTGCGGGGGGCGATTATTCGTTAAGGTTTTAGGCTGGGAACCCTCAACCCTGTTGGGAAAACTCAGCAAAACCAGCTGTTTTTTTTTTGAATGGATCCTGAACTCAAGTAAATGGCAAACATCAGGATGGTGGCCACTTAGAGTGAAATGATGGAAAGGGGGCCTATCAGTGCCCGTTCCCTTGCATGATCTCAAATACTCGAAATGCATACCATGATGTTGTGAAGGGCGTTTGTGTCCCTACAAAATGCACCAGAGGCTGCAAACAGATAAACACAAACTATAGAGATTACATATATGCATATACACATGCCAGATGGGGAATGCAGGAACCCATCTGAACCTCTGCGTGGCATTATCCACATCTTTGGCCCTCCCAAACACCATCTCTACCGAGGCTCGGGTTCGACAGTTTGTTCGGCAGCAACAGGGAGTTGAGTTGGACCTTGGGGGATGGGAGGGGGGAACCTGGGCATTGGCTGCTGACACTTTGGAAGTGGCAGCCCCCGCTTGTGAAATGAAGTTCCATAATATGATGAAATACAATCTCGCTTGACTTTTTGTTTCAACAGAAACGGATGTTGTTGTTGTTGTTGTTGTTGTTGTTGTTGTTGTTGTTGTTGTTGTTGCTGGTGCTGTTGTTGTTGTTGTTGTTGTTGTTGCTGTTGTTTTTGTTGTTGTTGTTGTTGTTGTTGTTGTTGTTGTTGTTGTTGTTGTTCCTTTCATGGCACTTGGATTTGTAAGTCCAAGAAATCCTCCCAGACCCTCACTAGTTCCCTTCCACTTCTAGGACCAAGCTGTTGCCGGGGTGGTACCTATGCCTACACCTGTGCAGTTCCGTGGCGGCACTGACAGCAAGATGACCTGGCCATTTTGCAGGTATCAGTTGCGAGTTGGGTCATCCGAAGGTGGTTGTTTGGTTGACAGGTCATGACCCAGTATCCGATCTTATTTTCTAGCTTCTGACCTGAATTGATGTTTTGAGATGCTCTCTTATTATTACAGTGGCTACTGAAGGTTTAAATACGGATCTTTCAGATCTTTCCACTAAACTTGCACTCTTGACCTAAGGACTGCAGCACCTGCAGTTGTAGCTCCTGCGATTCCGCCAGTCGTCAGACAAGACATGTCGGCCGTGGCCAACATCATCGCCAGGACGGGAGTTTGCTTCGGGGAGGCGTCAAGGCGGTGCCTCAAAAAATTGAAGTTGACAGTTGTAAATTATTAGATCTAGGAGCAGATTCAAACAAGAAAGTCACTTAAACTTGATGGTTTATTGAAGTTCTGAAAGGCTAAGTATGGAATCCACCATCGGTATAAAACACAAATTGTGTTTCTAAAGAATTAAAACTTTGCCTCATGGGTACAACTTGTAGATTTCAGGATGAAAAACGTCACAAAGGTCAAAATTCAGAATTTGCACATTGGCAGAGAAGATTTGAATTGTTCAAGAAGTTTTGAATGGTAGAATGCTAGGGTAACGTTTCACAATAGGACTCCAGTAGATCCACTTTTTTAAAGAATAGCGAATCACCAATGGTTCGACAGCATCCTCACCCTTGACCGACTTAATCAACAAATGAGGCTGGCAGGAGAAATTCCCAAAATGGATCTGTGTTCATGTTCACATAGGCCTAAGGGAGTGAGATCAGACATAAAACAAAAGGAATAATCAAAGGGTTGCAATTGAAATCACTATTTTCAATATGAAAGGTTTTCTTCTGTGAGATTTCAATGGTTCCTCACAATTCTTAATCCCACCCAGATTACAACCTCTGTTGTCTTGCCACTGGCTTTGCACCAGGGCATCTAACACAGCTGTCTCTGTGCAGCAAGTTATCAGGGTATGTCTCTGAAGAGCTGCAGATATGGTAGAGAGTTTGTTAAACACTTTCAAGATCACCCGTGAGTCAAAGAAAGTATATTATACTATGCTGTTTGTTGAAGTTCTCAATATGTTCCATGGTCCATATCATATCGTTTTTTTTTTTTTGTCGCGCATGTTTATATGATCGCACGTGCATTGGTTTGCAGATCCGCTTTGTATCTCATGATTGAGATTCTGCTAGTATGGTATATTTAGATATACCTGTTGGAGAATACCACGCAACATCAAAGTGCAAACCATGGGACAAAACTTGCCATGCATTTTCCCCAAGAAAGGCAAGTTGGCCGGTCCAGTGAAACAAAAGTTTTTTCGCAATTGCCAAGACATTACGCCAGCTACCCCATGGTCTAAGTACATGGCTAACCGTTCCCAAAAGGTAGGTTAATACAGGGCTTATATAAACCAATGCATGGTAACTGTGCCATCCACTTGCAAACCCTGGTGTACTTGCCATTTTCAAGTTTCAGTGCCCATTTTGGATGATCAAATTCCTTATTGGCAAAGGGGCGTGAACCTTCAAACGTCCCCGCGAGAATGGGTGGAAAACAAGGCAACAATGAGAGATGTATGTAGAAAAAAATCTACACGCGATCTGGCGTAAATTCAAATATACATATATTTATAATTTATATTCTCTTTTTGGATGTTCATGGGTTTGTAAAATTCAAGATTGAGTACACAGAACGTATCAATCAGAAATTTAGTGAAACAAAGAGTCGTGTTATCAGAGGTCCCATGGTTTTTTTTGTGCATAGTTTTATCCCAAAACGAACAAAAACTACCAAACAGTCAATGGTTTATTTTTGGGTTCTCGTAGTAGGTGGTAGGTAGCATAATATAATCCCCCCAATTGGCAGTATATAGGGAACCAGAAACAACCATTGACAAACCAAGGAGTTGCCTCCAACACCAATAACTGAGGTTCACTACCAGGCTGCGAAAGCTGTCACCCCGCCGCTTCCAGATGCGGCGGTAACGCCGTTGGCGCCAGTGGCTGCGGCGTTGCCACCAGCGAAAGAGGTGTTTGGGATTGTACCATGCGGTGACTCCAATGGACGAAAAGCAGGTGATATTGCAGCGCAACACATACAAATAATTGAATATTTTAGTATAGTGTTGGTTTTTACTGGCACTCATCACTGATGTTCAGATGAAATGGAGCCATGTTTGACAATCGAGTTGTTTCTAGTAATTTTTCTTAGATTTTTATGACAAGAAAGTCACCGGTGGGCTGAGCTGCCAGGGAAGTGATTCGGAGGTGAGGCAAAGAGAGCCTTCGAGTTCACCGAGCCGAAGAAAAAGTAAGAAGTCGATGCCTTAGTTCGTTTATTTTGTGCCGGTGATGTAGCTGAAGAGCATTTTTGCTCATAGGTTTCTCCCCCCAAAACCCAACATGTTGTTTGAGGATTGTTTGAGGATGTTCAATCTCACATCTTGTTCCAGTTACTTGATTTTTTGGGAAAATCTTTGAGAGAAATCATGTATGTTTGACTTTTGGAGTGGATATCAGCGAACGGTTTTGTATTGGGGTACGGAAGAGCAGTTGCTGAGTGGCAGCTGACTTGCTGAACAACTCTGAAGGATGTTGTTGTTGTTGTTGTTGTTGTTGTTGTTGATGTTGTTGTTGTTTTTAATAGTAAGTGAGCATACTTTTCATTTTATTTGTACTGATTTTCGATATACTGTATAATATATTATACATAAGTGGCCGAGTGGTATCAGATGTTGTTTTTTGAATGGGCCAAACATTATTAATAGGATACCTACAGGTGAAATTCCAAAAATATCCAGGACAATTTACTCAGTTGCCATGGAGGTTACCTATTTCCGCCGGGTTTAGTCCTAGGAAAAGGCAGCGCTCGCCACGTTCGCCGCGCAATCGTTCGCGTTCCAGGTCAAGGGGGTTGAAATGATGAGGTTCATTCTGGTCCCTTTGAACATGTTATGCTGATTGATCCTACTGATTGATCGCTTCAAAGTATGTGAGGAATCTCACGTTTGATTCCTAAAATCATAGTTGACTTAGGAATCAAAGTTGAAAATTATGAGAGCAATTGATAGGAATGAAGATGTTGCTTTGGTTGCATTTTCCGATGCCAACTAGGTGATGATGGTGGTTTGTTCATGTGGCTGGCGAAATTTCAATGAATGCCTAGACATGATTTGAGGTGGCCAAAGGTTGCTTAAACCAGATGAAGAATCATATTTGTGGAAGTTTGTAACAGGAGCTTTTTTGTTGGTGATGAATCAGACTTGCCAAAGGTTTTAGTGGTCCATTCTGTGCACTGTGTTTGTATCTTTGTTTGTTTTTCTAGGCTAGCCCTGAAGAAACTCCACATAGCGCCTTCCAGGAGTGCTTGGAAGATGCATTTTTTCTTGTAGATTTCATTCGAGGTGTAGCTCAGAATTCCAAGTATGAAATATCATTCAGATATCCATTATCCCTTCCAATATATGGCCTACAACCACACCCACACAATCGCAGGGACCGACGAAGACGGTGACGCAACATGGGGATCTGCCGTGTCCTTTCCTGCAACCTGACCACAGGCAGGATCTGCTGCAGCCACAGGATAAGATCCATGGATCTGCTTCGGTGCCACGTTGTCTAAGAAACCATCATCTTTGGATGAATTTGAAAGAACTTGCTTTGAATAGTCTTATGTTAGACTAGCTCAGGGAAAAAGAATTACCAAACATGTTGTGAAGTCCAAACAAGTTGAACAATGTGTTCGGGTATTATGGTGGTTGTTTTTTTAATTACAGGAGCAGTTGGATGGATCAGCAGGATTTTTTTCGCAAGCTCTAGTTCCACCTATTGCTTGTGATAAATCATCAGATATCATCAGTATGGAAGGTGTTTGGGGTGCAAAAAGGATGTGTGAAAATGGCAACTTAGATGATTTTATAATAGGGTTTCCTCACCAATGCTTAACTGTAGACGCATGAGCATAGACATGGCCACAATGAGATTGACAGGGCTTCAAAGCAATGAGAATGACCCTCATGCATCCAGACATGCACCGTCATTCATGCTTCCCAATAATCTCATTTTTGCTGTACTGTCCTTCATCCATATCAAAGACATCAGAATTTAATAGCAACTTTTTACCAAAAACCTTGATAGAAATTTGAACCATCAATTTTTTTTGGCATAGAAACATCAGCAATTCCATGAGATCTATGGTACTCTAGGAAACCCTTCGGTCATGGGAGGGCTCCGCCCCCCAAGGTGCAATGGCGCAACAAACTTTCAGCGGCAAACCAATCGAGGTTGAATCGGATCCGAGCCGCTGCAAAGACATAGAAAGAACAATGTAACAATATTTGAGATGTTGAAACTACAGTACATGTTTGACAAAACTGAACTCAAACGATGTTTTTTGATAGTTTTTAGTGGGTATTTTTGTTGATCCAAATGCTGAAAAAGACAGTATTGGACATGAATGACATGATATGATATGATATTGGAAGAGGGTTGGAATCAACAGCCTTGTTTTTTTAAAAACTATGCCACGAGGCATTGCATTCCATGTTCTTGTGCCCACGAAGCCTTTGAATTTCTTGCTGAAGTCTATCGAATCTACAAGGTGTCAGCCATTTTTTTCTTATGCTAGCTTGCAGAAATTATGCATACTATGTTTTCAAGTCATCTATATATAGGATCACAATGTCACCTAAAAGCAGCCTGATTTGAACAAAATCCTGACCAAACAAAAAGAATTAAAGACGTGAATTGACCTGACCTGTTGATTTGACGAAAATATGGAGCGACCTCGAGACTGCTTATGGCCGTTTAACGCCGTGCAAATCAATCTTAGTGCAAGGTTCAATGACAGGGACCACTGCAGCGGAAAAGAATGGGGCAAGTTGGGTTTTTCAGGTTGGGAAGATGTAACGGATGTAGATTTTTGATTGTAGATTTGTAAATATCTTTTAAACGAAAGTATACAGATCATAGATATACTTACCGTGCATATAGATTTAGTGTTATGATTGGCAGATTAAGTTTGAAAATGAAACCTTAGATCATTCTGAGTTAGATGATAGCTTGAGTAGATATAGATTGGCATATTCAAAAACGAGGAGACAGACACAGGCTATTTAGGATCCTGCAGTATGTTACAGACAGTGCCGTGTTCGCAAGTTCGTGCCCACCCGGTGTTACTCCCAATCATCAAACAGTTAAGCCTTTTAGGTTTATATTGAGCGTTTCAGTGCAGGGCTTGGAAGATAGGTGGCCATTTGGATGGTCAGCATTTCCAGGTCATCGATATAAATTCGATGTAGATACTTCCATTACTGTGGGGTAAAAATAGGTTACTGGCAAACAGAACGCCAACTCCGAGGCTACTGACACATTTAGCTTCCCGATTCCAGATTCACTGAAGCAAGATGTGCTTTCACGTTCTTGGCATATCATGTCATAAACACATGAAAAATCATGTGTCCGGCTTACTCAGCATCGCCATCCCAAATGCATCCCAATGAGGTGGGAAGCAATGATAATCTGGGTGTGGCACTGGGGGGCTGCTGGGGGCCTCAAGCAGCAAGGCTTTATGGACCAAGGTATTGTTGTGTTGATCTACATATCATCAAAAATCATCAAAATCAATACATCTTGGCTGTGATCATGATAGTTTATTTTCTACCATTGTTAGTACTCAGCCATGAAAGTCTAAAAACGAACCATTGCCTTCCTTGTTTCCGAGCCATTTCAGGTCGCATTATGCGAGCTCTCTACAACCAACCAGATCTGAAACTGCGTTATTTGATTCGCAGCACGGAAACCTAGAAGCCATTTTTGACGTGGATATATAGTTGAGTAATGATGAAGGGCAGTGGATGTCAAGCATCTTGAGGGGGTATAGGAAAATTCTTGACAATATGTTGCTATACCTTTTCCTGATTTCTACTGTCATTTTTTGTTCTTGTGGTATTCATGGTGTCACTTGTTCATGTCTTCAATGCCGTCCCAATGACCCAAGTCCTGTAGGTAGGATCTGCAACATACAGCATACTTGCAGGTATACCGGATAGCATGTACACGACGATGTGCTATAGCCAAAAGTGGGCTATGTACCTTTGTTCTGCCTTTGCTTCACGCATCAACAGTTTTCAAGTGTTCAGGTTCAGGTTCCGGGCACTGTTACTAGATATAGATGATATCCAAACTCAATCCACGTGTGATATGTTAGTTTGCAGTTTTAATTCATGGCGACACGGTTTTCGTGGAGACGTTTGACTTGAAGGAGCTTTACAATGGAGCATGCATTGCGTTAGTTGAAGCGATTCGGAAGAATCCATCCTTTGGTTTGGATATGTTTCCTTCTATGGAAGAAACTGAACAAAGCCTGGAACTAAAGTCCTTTCAACTCTGTATATATACATGTAATTCCATCACCATGTTCAAGAGGAAACTCCCTTTCCCAATCTTCGACCCAAAAAACAGCTATGATTATGTAGGAGGATCTCTTGCATACATGGGATTTGCATCACTTACCATATATATATATATAATTCATATTCATATTTTTCTACATATACACGGCAATTTGTTCCTCATTGCTTTCCTGCTGTGGAACGTTGCCTTTCCACAGTCGTTTCGACCGACGGCGCTGTCGCCCCTTTCGCCAAAGGTCACGGCGTGCGCCGGTGGACCGATCGCCTTAGCGGCGATATCACTCAGTCGCGGGACCCTGGAAAGACACCATGCATTGATACGCATTTGGATACCTATACTCACAGGTTTGATTCATGTCTGGCATTATTTTACCGACTCATTTACCCAATAAAAGTCAAAGTAAATGTATAAGTATAGGTTGTCATGCATTGATCCTATGGGAGACTGTGTTTGCACCTGCAAATGACATGATCATGAACTATAACATGGTAACAATATGGACAACGTGATGATGGTCCAGCAAGGCATGATAGGTTGGCAGGGCCGGATTTGTTTGGCTTTTGGCGCCGGGGATTATCCAGTGGGAAGTTTCAGAATGGGGCCATCATCCAATCTCAAGGCCTGTTTTTTTTTGCTGCATATTTGTGGGGCATGATTTAAGGTTTAGGGACATATGTCAAATTAAATGCTATTTGCTGTGTTCTTTGTGTAGAAAAGAATGTTTGTACACGTGATTCTTGCATCCAGTATCTAAGAATGGACGTGTGACATGTGCTTTCTCTTTGATTCATTCTGGCCACACAAGAGGTAGCACCACCAAGGAGACAGCTATATAAATCACCCTTGAGGGGGTAGAGGGTGCATAATGTTAATGTTCATGTGGCGCAGGCTGTCTCCCCCTCACACATATGATGCTCTTCGACATACTTATATAAGTTGTCTCATCCAAGAATGGAACAAGAAATATCACAACAATGACTTGTATGTATCATGTCTTCAGAGTTGTTCAAAAATGATTTCGCTTTCAATCATCAATATTAAAAGTCAGTCAACATACTAAACATACCCACTTCACCAGGATTTTAACGTCCAACCATCCGAGTCCGAGGTGTGGAATCCATCGACAAACGCATCAAGACAAGGTCACACAAGAAGAGTTGAGCTTGGAAATCCCAGCCATGTCGGATTCGGTCGCCGTCGACATGTGTTTCACCTTCAGTTCCAGTTACGATTCGTTTAGGAAGATTTGGGAAGAATTGGGATGGATCCTAAGGATTGATATCGAGTTGAAAGTTTTGGCGACATGTTGTTTATAACCCTCTCACTGAAGAAAGGTCCATAAAACATGGGGAAAGAAAAGCATTCGAATGCTAAGAATGCCATTTTGAACAGCAATCCCAACAACAATCCCTTCCCGAAGCTCCATCTTTGTTTTCCTGAACAGCTAGTAAGTTAGTCGTTACCCCCGTATAACTGCCATGCAACTTGATCCCATGTTTGACCGATTCAACGAGGTAAAGAAGCGCAGCTTTTGAATGAGGAGTTACGTCAAGTGCGCGAAGGCACTTGGGAGATCTCGCTGATCATGGATGTTTTTCTTATCCTCCCTGAAACTAATATATTCCTTCTGAGAAAGCCTATTTTCAGGGGCTACCATGGTAGTTTTAGGGAGGGTATCCCATGACTATGATCTTCATTGATGTTCATTCATCCTCATACATGTACCATAAAAGATGAAGCAAAAGAAGTAGGGAGATATACGATACACGGATCCTATGGGCAAGAGATCGTTGTTCTCTTTTAATCCTCATTGATCCTCATACATTTCGTTGGTTTAAGTTGGTTTCCATGCCATAATTGATGTCTCCTTGTGTTTGTTTCAGGTGAAACCGCGGACTTTGACACTGAATGGCGGAGCAACCAGCAGCTTGGCAATGAAAATTGTGAAAATTTGTTAACCGAGTGGCCCAACTTTCTAACGATTTGATGGTGGTTTCCTTCATGTTGTGGTTATCTATGGTGGTTTCCTTCATCTCTTGTTGCTTGGTTGGTTTCCACCACTTTCATGGATTCAATTTGTGGTGTGGTTTCCTTCATCTCTCTTTTGGTTGGATTTTTTTTGGGTTGATGTTGGTTTGATAGATCGAACACTTGCATATGCATGTCCACTTACTGTAAGATTCACTTGACACATATGTCGAAGTCAAGCAATGTAAAGCTGAAAGAAGATCTCTCTGTCGTTAGTTCAAGCATCACTTAAAGTTGGGAATCATCAAGGTCAGGGCCGATGAAATGTGGCACCAGGTGCTGTGTATCCACTGCGTGTTGAAGTGTTTTGGATCGACCAGGCAATGTTGCTGAGTCCATTCTTGAGTGTTTTTGTCGTTTCACAGTTCCCAATGTGTACATACTTGCATACAGCTGCATGGTGACAATTGATATATCATTAATTTACATACATATGATACATATTAGGTTTTCATGTTTCATGTTCATGTACTTAGATAGATTTAAAGTATCTCATCTCTCTAAGATACCACTGGAAAGAGAATGAATGAATTAGTGAATGAATCAATCAACACAAGCTCGGAGCATCCAAGGAAATTAGTGGAGGTGGTCCCGGCACCCAAGGAGAGTTGTCATAACGTCGCATCATCTTGTTGTGTTGCTTGCGTTCTCCAAGGGGCATGACATGATGGATCAAAAAAGTCATGGTTGTTCAATGATATTTATATACCTTTTTGGAGATCCCTTCATATCGTACAGATGTGCGGTTCATAGCAATCTAGAGACCGAAAGATTCGCCGATTGCTGTGGTCTCTAACCGTTGGACTCCCGAGGTGACCTAGGTTTTTTTGCGTTTCTTCATTGGTTGGTTGCCTTCACAATTGGGAAGATAAAGGGTCTCCATATTGGACGTTTCGGAGCTTAGGGCGATGGAATTCCCAAGTCCAACAAACTTGATGCTCAAGGGTGGTCACGTGAGCCAACAACAGTGATCTCCCAACTTCCAACGTTGGGAAAGTGAAGGTAAGGACAAAACACACAGACTTAGATCAACAAAAGAAAAGAAAACAAGCAGACCAGTAATGCGCACAAAAAAAAGTGAAGGGTTTCTATAGATATTACCCTCCAGGAAATTAACATATCCCCTACCAAGGCACTTTTGAAGATGATTTTCCTTTTCCTAAAGTGGGATATGTTAGTTTCCTGGAGGGTACATGTTCCATGTTCCAAGCTGACATTTGTTATTGATAGGCTCCTTCCATGGTGAGATAGTCGGTTTTTTCATAGTGCTGTTGACGTGAAGGTCGAATCCTTAGAAGCAGTGCGAGAGGATACCACTGGTATTGCTGGCCTTTTTTGTGGGGGTTGGGGTGTGGAAGTTGGACACGTGAGGGTAAACAAACAACATGAATAGATTGGTTTGTTTGTTTATGTTTGGTTGGTTAGTTGCTTGTTTGTTTGGTTGGTTAGGTTGGTTGGTTGCGTTGTTTGTTTCTTCCTTTGTTTGGTTGATTGTTTCCTTGGTTTGCTCATTAGGTTTTTTTGGTATGTATTTGCCATGGGTGAAAATCCTTTAAAAATATGTATATATATATATATTTATACTACAGTGAAAATCTGTTGACCACACCCCGAAGATGATGTCTTTATTCGCGGGATTTGCATGTGTTTCCTTTGTGTATTGATATGATCAAGTGGTTTATTGACTTAATAGATTTGATTTGGGTGTAGCCCCCTTCCAGGATTCCAGTGACTACCAAGAATATTACTGTACATGTTCAAACATTTTAGTAGGAACCTTCACTTCCCATTGCTACTGGGAGGTGGCCACATCCAAGATATGGTTCTTTGATGCATTTTTTTCAACAGGCCAAACTAAGTCCATTAGACATGTTTGTTTTTTTTGAGTTGCCACCTTGTAAACTCGAAAGCATATGATATATGTATTTATTTATATTTATAGATTTGTATTTACACATGCACATACTGTAGCCTCATATGCGTATCATTCGTTTTGGTTGGAAGCTCAGCTATGTAGATGTTTGAGTTTCTGCCATGCATTTGGAGCCAGGCTCGGCTCCTGGCGCCGATGGACTCTTTGCACTGCGGGAATTGTTGAAGAAGTGTGGCTGCCCATATCCAGGGGTGAAAAACACATGTTTCCATATAATAGGGGATAGACTCATCAACCCAATAGTAGGGGTTTATATATCCATTATGAGGATTTGGGGGAATCTAACAATACAAATCTATGGTGATTTTGAAGGATTTTCCTTACAATACATTTTATTTGGGTCGGTGATATAATGACCCCTGATATCGTGGAAAATGATTCAGTGAATGGAAAGGTGAGATTCCGTGACACGGATGATGGTGGCCGTTTCTAACTTTTTGAAACGGCTGAAAATAAATTGAGTATACACAGTGTGTCAGGGCTGTCTGAAAAGAAGTGGTAAGGAAGAGAAGAGATTCAATTTCTACAGAGATTTGTGATGCATGTATTAACTTGAAATGATGGAGCCAGAACATCAAAAAGTATAACACAAGTGTCAGACGGGACCGGTATGCGGCCGTGAGTTGTGCTTGGAAACTTTGGCTAAGGACAGAAAAGGGTGGGATAGATGATGAACGCTGCGCCGCGTGGGAGCTGGAACAGGCCTGATATGGAAAACGGATGGGGGGAGAGAAGTGTTAAAACATTAAACTAACGTGTGGCAATGGAATAAGGGGATACAGCTTCAAAGTTTGTTTTTTTCATTGGTGATGTTACTGGTAGTTTTCGTTCGGGTGTAAAAATGGTTTGATGATGGTTTTTAAAGATGGTTGATTAATCGAAATCACCCTGTTTGGATCGCAAGTATGACATGTCAAATGCACGAGGAATGAAGATTGATGGATTTTGAGAGTAGCCGTTTCACTTGGATGTCCCTTACACCAAAACAACAACAACAACAACAACAACAACAACAACAACAACAGCAGCAACAACAACAACAACAACAGCAACAAGAACAACAATACGCCAGCAACAAAGACAACTAACAAGCAAACAAACAATCAACCAGTCAAACTATCAACCAAACACTCAATCAATCAATCAATCAATCAATCGATCGATCGATCGATCGATCGATCAACCAATCAATCTGTCAATCAATCTAAAAATCCAAACAACCAATCAAACAAACGAACGAACAAACGAACAAACGAACAAACAAACAAACAAACAACAACAGCAGCAACAACAACGAACAACAACTTTGTTTCATTGCTCAGGCAGGTGTGCCAGGACAGATGCTGCACTATTTGAAGACAGAGTCGGATCAGTTTGTGGACTCGGATCCAGTTTGTTGTTTTCCTGGTAGCTTCTGGATGGACCCGTCCTTTAGTTTAGCTACATGGAGATGTGTGGAACCTTGCACAAACAACAGTCAGGAAGGTGTCATTTTTTACTAATTTTTTAGGGGGTGTTCAAGTGGTGTTTTGGTTCAATAGAAGGGTTGCAGCAATTTGAATGTTTCTTTCGTGTTGATGGCTGATGTGTTCAAAAGATGCGCTTGAAACCCCAGATCCAATGCCGTCCCAATTTGTCATCCTTGCAGCGAGTTTGCTCAATGTGTTGAAATAGAACGCATTTTGTATCTCATTTGGTTGGTGATGTGTAGTGCTTTCAAGTACTTGCAGCACCATGTGTCTAGCATTCAAATTTCGAGAAAAACATAGATATACATATATGTTTTTAAAGGCACATAAAAGCAGATTATGCAGTTGCGTGTTCTAATCATTCGGACGAAGTATGTTATTGAATGTATCATACTGCGTGGCACGCATACAGAGGGTTGTTGGGTGACAAGTAGGCTGATGGCAGATTGCAAGTTTTAACACGTATGCGTGTGTGTGTGTGTGTGTGTGTGCCCATAAGTCTATGCATAAAGAGTAAGGTTAGATGACAACAATGGTTATATTTTTCTTGCTTTGGACATATTTTCCCGAACAAACTGCAGATTATCCATCATTCGATTGAACAATGCGGATTTCTGGTAGGGAAAACAGGTGGCACCCGGACAATTTCAGTCCCCTAACCCTATCTGCCCTAGCACAAGTCATGCAGCCTTGCTTGCGCCATGCTCCAGCAGCACCGGGGTTTCTGTGGCCGCGCCGGCCACATGTGGACCAGTCAGGCGGGTCTCCAACCATGCTAGATCTTAGCAAAACAGAAATGTAATATAGATGAATATAGCACACTGGCACACCCAACAGGTGAAGTTTAGGCTCAAAAAAACCCGTTGTAATCTCGTCACGTTTGAGCTTCTCTCCATGGCCTCTGATCCTGGAGAGAAAGATGAAGAAGGAGCGACCGATGCCATGGGCCGAAAGATTTGGGATAAAGATGTCTACTTAGAAAAAGCCAAACAAAACATCATGTTTGGCCCTGAACGAATTGGTCGCCGAAAGGATCCGGTGATTCCTTTACCCTCATCTCAACGTACTTTTTTGAAACGACGATCAGCAGAACTTGAGCTTGACAAGAACTTGGGACAGATGAGAACAGTCACAGCTCACACCATCAAGCCGTTGCAGGGTGGATACTGGTGTAGTGTTTGTGAATGTTTGATCAAGGATTCAGCTTCGTACCTGGAACATGTGAACGGGCGCAGGCACAATCGCAACCTTGGGATGAATATGAAAGTGGAGAAAATTGGTGTAGATCGCATCAAAGATAAGCTGAAATCCATGAAGAAGGAGACAGAGGAGGCGGAAGTTGAGGACATAGCTGCTAAGATCCAGGCACTAGAGGAGCAAGAGGAAGAAAAGAAGAGACGAAAGAAGGAAAAGAAAAAGAGAAAGCGAGGTGCAGCAGGTTTAGAAGATGAAGAGAAAGAGGACAGAGAGGATGATGAAGATGACATTGACAAAAAGGATGTTGGTGATGTTGCTGATCTTGGTGATGCAGGAGATGAAGAAGATGAAGAAACGATGATGTTGAAAGCTATGGGTCTTCCAACAGGCTTCGGCTAAATTGGTAAGCTTAAAATGATGACCCAGAACTCATCACATTTTTCAGCACAAAGATCAGCCAAGCTTTGTTTTATTTGTTTTTTTTCTGATGATTTGTTGGTGAGTTGGTGAAGTTCATAGTCTTAAGTCTTATTAGCCTTAAACTTGGGCCAGTCAGAGAGGAAGCCCAGCTAAAGATTCGTTTCACCATGTCCGACCGCCCGTGGAGAGTGAGGCGAAACGGACTTGTGCGCCCGTTTCGCCAAATGGAAAAGCGTGGAGAGGTCAAAAACAAAAATATGTCAACCAAGGAAATCTTAATGAATGATATTGATAGTAATCAAAGTCTGCAAGACGATTTGTGTTCCTCCTCAGATGTTCATGCCATAATGTGAACCCCCACGCTGTTGTTTTAACACAATATACAAATGCTTCAGGCAATTTATTTCAGCCGAACAGGTGGCACTTCGATGGGCCGCTTCACCACCCCACTGAGCGTAGCAGTGATGGCATCGGTGGCTTCCGCGCTGCGGCCTTCGACACGGAGGTCGCCTTCAATACGGCGGGCGGTCGCCACAGAAACTATGGATCAAAGAAGAAGGTGGGGATGAGAATTGATATTTTTATACTTACATGTATCTATATAATTATAGTTTTTTTTTGTGTTTGTGTATTACAGTATTTATGCAAGAATGTGTTGAATTTTAATGATATATATATATATATTTATATTATACCCTTCCTGAAAACACATAGCTTCTCCAAATAGGGCTTGCTAGGTGCACTGTTAGTTTCATGGAGGGTATAAATAACGGGTTCTGCCTAAGCATTGTAACAGTGGGTATAAAATCTACTGTATATATTTTTTAATTATGGGAGCCCTATTAACCTTCAATATCCACCGTTACAGGCATGACCCAAACACTGGAGCATAAGAAATGAGCTTTACAAGTGATTTTTGATGTTTTTTTTTTGATGAGATATGACTATGGTTCATTTGATTCATGATTATGTTGCATGATATGTTCCAGCTTAAGGGTATTTCGATCTTCTGATCATTGCTTTTGGTTGATCATGTCGGGCCATTGGGGAAGATCAACTCAGATTCGTTCATGGTGCTGTCAGGAAGCTACGGGCGAAGCTTTGTTTGGGAGAAAGGGTTTGGCATGTTTCCACAGATGCACAAACAGTCATATACATGCACATATACTGTAAATCAACATGTAGGCCGATGTAAAATGTTCACTGTCTCTTTCTATTGTATTGTTTTTTTTCTCGGTTCTGGTATTTCCACTCATGGATGTTTTGAACTGTTTCGGGATAGTTGATTTGAATATCATCATAAATATCCATCACTATCCATGAGAAGTGGCAATGCTTTTCGTCAAACATTTTGCTAAGGATTTGCACGAGTTCCTGATGAACTTGGATCATCGTCCTTTTTTGTTCCTTGGATGCCTAAAAGGGTGACAAAAGGTGAACCGAACCTGTCCTATCACTGGGGTCCCAACAAGATTTGTGATGAGTATGGGTTGACATCGTATTTTAAGTTGTTTGAAAAAGCATGGGGTGTATCTCAATCTTTGATTTATATTGTCACATGTTCCTTATAGAATGTTGGTAGTTGAGATCGACGAGATTTCTTTAGTTTGTTCAAGGTGACTGATTAAGACATGTTTTGAATGGCTTGCTTGCTCTATGTTTAGGCGTCACCTTTGAACGATGCACCTTCAAAAGTGTTCGGAGTTTTTTCCGTTGACGAGAATGCTTTGATGGTGAGAGGTGGTGGTAGAAATCCGCCCTTGCCAATCATTCACCCTTTTTCGACTTTTCAACTGCCAATGTTGCCCCGGACATGGTGGTTTAGTCTGTGGTAGAAATCCGCCCTAGCCAATCATTCACACCTTTTCGACTTTTCAACTGCCAATGTTGCCCTGGACATGGTGGTTTAGTCTGGTCTAGCAGGGGAAATCTTAATGAATAATTGCATAAATCCAGTTTTGAGATTTTGAAGAAGGTAATTAAATGTTGCCTTGTATTGAAATGTGTCAATGCAATATGAACTTGTGTCGGGCCTGTTTGTTCTTGAAACCAAGGGTGTCTACATTGAAGGGAACACGTCCTGCACCTTCAAGAAAAGAAAACATGGAAAATATTGCCTATGGTCCATGGTTCTCCCCTGAAGTGAATCTGATTCTAAATTCAAGCCTAAGCGCTCTTGAGATGTCGCAAATACATTGCAATAGCCTAGGCTGTTATTGAGGGATGTCCATCTTGTTTTGTTATGTTTTGTTGCATCGTTTGAATCGTGTTGCGGCAGGTACGGGGTTGGGAAGAATGGAAGCAGCAGAATCGACAATGGCCACAACTCCAACAAAGGCATCGTCAATGGCAAAAACGGCAACAACGGCATCATCAATGTCAAGAACGGTGACAGCGGTGTCAATGTCAAGAACGGTGACGACAGCATTGTCAATGGCAAGAACAGTGACAATGGCGCCGTCAATGGCAAGACCAGTGACAACGGCATAGTCAACGGTGCGGGCGAAAGAGAGATAATGCAACTGGATGTTGTAGGATACAAGGCTGCAACATGAAGGGGATAATGATGGTTGATTGGTTGGTTCGGTCAAGCGTTTTTGGTGCCATGTTTGAGATCATTGCAGCACATGTTTCTTAAATTTCCCCAGACTTCGGTGTGATCGGATCCATGGCTAAGGAAGTTGGAGCGATTGGGAGTTTCAAGCAATGCAACCGTTGAGCTCCAAGGAACACAGTGAACACAGCGAAATTCAATTTGAATGCAGCAAGATCTGAGATTTTGAAGATGGTTCATGAGATGTAATACGACCCAGTGGGCCACGATATATATTTTCCCATTTTGGGTAGTTGATGCTGGTATTTTGTTGGAGTATTCTTTTGTTCTGATAAGTTTTATTGGTGGACAAGTGGTCTTCTTGTTTTTAAATTGACAATTTGGATACTTTGAAGCTATATTTTCTCAGTGGCCTGGTGACCAAGTAACCACTTAGCCATGCCAAGCATTGAGTATGGTTGACCTTACTGGGAGTTTTGTGTTTGGTCTTAGGACCATTGGTTTCGGTAAGTCTCTCCTCATGTACATTTGCTTGAAACACCTCCCAGCAGGTCACATTTGAAGGATATGTTCACTTTTGAGTATCATTTGCATACGCTTCCACCAATTTGTGCCCCGAGTATCTAAGAAAACAAATGAATCAAGAAAAGTGGGCAATGTGGAAGGTTCTTTAAAGAACATCCCCCAACCAAAAAATACCAACAACAGTTTCATCACCTTTGGAAAAAAGACCCAATCAATATGATAATGCCAATGTGACTTGTTCAATGGACGTGAGCTGCTTGAACCCGCAACGCATTTTGAAAACGGAGAGAAGACGTCACATCATGATATTTCACATATTCAGATATCCAGTATATTTATAATATATATTCGATATACTCTACAGTTAAATATTTTTTGACTATTTTGACTAGTTGTAGAAACACTAGTAAATTTGATGGCCCTTCTACACCTCCATAAAAAAAACAAGTTTTTTGTCGACCTACCTCAGTTTGAAATCAATAGGAGTTTGCATTGGAAGTGGCTTTGTCCCAAGCAGGAGGTGAATTTCAGTACCTGGGTAGCTGAGAAAGTTCATTTAAAAAAATGGCGGAGAGAACGGGCCCCTGTGATAATTTTTGTAGGAAAAGGTTGAACTACAAGTTCTTTTTGAAATTGTTGCATGCCTTCAGTTGGAAAAGGTGCCCTTGATGTGTTTTTGATCTTTATCTGTGTTTGCCTCCAAGTGACAACTGGAATGAGTTGAACCTTTCAAGTGGTTTGTTGAGCGCAGTGTCGGCAGTACAAGTCACAAAGCAAACATGTTTTTGATAGAAGGATAGATTTAAACGTATATAGTCGGGGAAAAATGGAAATGTGCCGTTGGTTGGTTCATTGCAGTTGTGTTATGTTGTGTTTGTGTTTTTGCATTGTTGATGTTGATGAGGATGAATCCACCAAACCCCATTGATTTCACATGATTGGATCTCGATGAAATCGTGAGACTGTGTAACACAAAAATAGTGATTTGCCGCTTATCAGATACTTTGCGCAATCCAGGTCATGTTGGTTTGGCCAAAAAAATCATTTGTTTTCCTGTGGATTTGCTGTATATGTGGATATTTAGGGTTTGTTTTCATCTCAAAAGTTCCTACATCTTCCTAGGTCCTGAGTAAAGAGGTACCAACATATCAGAACTGCACCTAGTTCGTGAGGGTGTGAAAGTTTGTTGAGGGAGAAGGAGAGAGCGGGAGACTACATTAGACACAACAATCTATATTCCGCAGGAGGTTGAAGGTTTTTCCTTGCCTCGAATTACATCCAAACGCATGAATATTGGTGCTGCATAGTTATGAACAAAGGAGTTTTGCTGTAGATTGCAACGGGTTTCACTATAATTTCCATATGAAAGGCAAATGCCAGGCCATCGAATTAATTCCTACGACTTGGCAAACCAAGGATTGTTTGCAACCGTAACTTGGCGATGAAACAACCGTGAAAACACATGAGAACCCTTTGGGGCACTATTTGTTTCTCGCAGGATTTGTCAAAAATAGGATACATATGGATACATGACCAACCTTGGCCTTAACCAATTGACCGAGGTATTTTGGGATGGTGAGTTTGTAAATGTCGCGCTTGCTTGTATACATGTCTTTGCATGAGCCAGTGGGAAACTTCTCCCACTAATCCAAGCATGTAATTTACTTAGGACGATGTTTGATATGGATTATCATCATTGTCATCATCATGATCACCATCACCATCACCATCACCATCATCATCATCATCATCATCATCATCATCATCATCATCATCATCAATGGAATTTCTTCAGGTTTTCTGACATTCTAGGGGGACTGTCTTTTTTCTGAAGTTCAGATTCAATGGATTCCTTTATCCGAAAGGAGGATGTTTCTGGGTACAGAATTCTCAAACTTTAAAAAATAGGTTGTTTTCCGGTAAGAATTGAGCCCTAAAATCAGTAGTAAGATGCCGCCACACCTACCTTTAAACCTTCTTTTTCAAATGAATGCAAATTCCCCAATAAAACAAATTTCACTTAATGTTGCTTCTCAAAAGCACTTGGGAGAAAACCATCGCACAAAATCCCTCAACTAGGTAGAGTCATCAGCTTGGTTTTGTGCAGGTTTCTATTACCGAATGGTCGATTTATAACTTCGTTCTATACTTGGTTGTGGTTTTTGTTGTTTTTAGGTGATTGGTCTGAAGTCTTCTATCCTGGCGGAAATAACCGTGTGGCTGGTCCCGATGATGATGGACATGGAGTGAACTGGAGTTTGGATGGACATGCTGGCGATGTGTCTCATGGCAGTTGTGAAGCACCGTAGAAGAAGAGAGTTTGCGATGTCTTTTACCCTAAGATGTGGGGTTTGTTGTTTGGAGGTGACTTTGGGGGTGAATATCAGGTGACATGAGACCCCACATAGTATTTTACAATGGCTTCGTATGGCCTTGCCACTTTATGTCGTTTCAGCACTTTTGCCAATTTGAGGCTTGGTAGAAAGAACCATTTTTTCGGGATACACTGTGGTGAAAGTAGATGGCACAACTCCCAAGTTCGGTGGCTTCAAAGTAAGGGGCCTTAAATAAAAGCAACTCCCATTGGGAGTGGACAGCCTTCGATCCTTCCATCCTTCGATACCCGGAAGCACCGCGGGTGATGAAGGTTTCGGATCACCTTCCACCACAACGATGGGGAGGATGCCAAGGGTCCCCAAGTGAGCTGGACATGGCTGAGGACAGAGTCAGACGAAGGCCCACAGTGCTGGGGAAAGGAGGGGGTGCTGTAGACTTTTACGTAATGCATATCTAAATTCAAAATCATCATTCCAAAATTACAATAGGTATGCTTTACTTGGGGTAGGCCAATGCGCCCCATGTGGGACAGATTGATGGCGCTCGAGAGAGAGAGAGAGAGATGGGCGGATTTCATATATTTCTTGGGCAAGTCTTTGGATTCAAGCCCTTACCCAAGCTACACTTTTTTTCGATCGATCAGGATGGCCTACGTCCTTTGACGCCGATGATGTGACGAACTTTGGATCTTGGAAGGCAGCGGTGCAGAGATTGGAGGTGGGCCAAGGGGTGAAGGCAAGGTTGACTGAAATGCCACTGGGAAAACATCTCGAAAAACAATGGAAGATGAATCTGTGAACTAGATGATGAATAATTATGATGAAATTCCATTCCATGTTCCTTAAAACAACCTATTGTTTGACCCTTTGGCCCTTTCTTTAGGACTTGTGGTCACGTGAGAAGCAATCAGTGGAGCCCAGTGATTCGGAGTATTGGCATGCTATCGGTGCTTGCGAAGCAGATCAAACAGCAGAGGCTTTGAAACAAGCACAGGTCTTGCGAAAGGAGCTGCAGGAACGTCGATACCAGGCGCGGATGGATTCGCGTTTTGCGCGTTTTTGGTGGATGGATGGAGTTTGATGGAGTTGTATATATTTTTGTGTGTGTTGATGTTTATGAGATTTTTGTTGGGGAGTGTTGTGAATGGGTGTGGGTGTTTGAAAGTGGTGATGGATGGGGGCGATAGGAGGTTTGGTTTTTGTTTCTGATACCTCCGAAGTTCATCGAATTGTGTGTTTTCATGTACATTTGTTCTTGATTTACAGTACAATGGAGCTGTTATTCATAGCTTGTAAATATGCTACAAGTAGTGGAGTAAAATGTCTAGTTTTGACGATGATTATGATGATGAAGGTATGTGAAAGGTGTGTTTCCAATGTTCATCATATTTGTCACCGGACCGAAAATTGAGTTTTGGAAGAGACAGGAAATTGTTGAACCTTTCCCATCACCAATGGCCCGACATGATCACCCTTAAAGCAGTGGCCCATTCCTGAACACGTTGGATCCGGTGGATGCAGGATGTCAATATTTTATTGGCCCTAGTTTGATGAACTGTTGAATCAACAATGATTTAATACATGATTATTTGTGATCATTTAGTTTCCAAAGATGGGATATGCAAAGTGTGTTCCCATAGGCTGTCTTATCATCATGCTTTTCTCAATGGATCCAGTCTAGGTCCTTTTCCATCCACCAAAACATGGCGGCCCTGCCATCAGAAATTTTCATAAATTCCGGCACCACAAGGGGCCCCCAATTGGATCCCACGTGACCAGGGTGTTGATCGCTTCGTTATGACTCCAAGGGTCTATTGGATCCTTGGACCAACACACAACAAAAACTTTGGAGAGGGGCATGTCTCCAATTGATTGGGCTCCAATATGCACAAGCAAAAATAAGATAAGATAATAGATGTATCTGCGTTTGGCTTAATATGTTTACACTATAGAAACGTTTTCAACTTTTACACATGGCTGTACTATAGTCTTTATCACACTTATCTAAATAGAGAATTCTAGTTGAACTTTGAGATGTCGAGCAAAGTTTGCTCTAAATTATATGGACATGGTATTGGGATTCCTGGGTGGTGAAAAGGTTTTAGGTGATTGATATGACAAAGCATCACTTAACGAATATCTTTGAACCGGCTTGAAACCACCAACTAGTGGGCGTATGAAAGTACATGTGTATCAAACTCGTGTGTAAATATTCTTGACAAATCAGCTAGTAGGCTATTACCCTATTTTTTGAGAAAAAGGACACATTTCAACAAACCAACTCTTTGTTCTCGCGGCAAAAAAAATAACAAACCCGAAGCCTAAACCAAATCAACAAACCACCAAACCAAAAATTCCTTTTCAACAAACTAGCTCATTGTTTTGTCTTCTCCGTCACTTCTTGTTTGGATTCGCCCAGGAATCGTGATGTGCGACGTTTGGGTTGCGGTGCATCCAATACCATGGATGCTCTGACGGATCGATGGTGGTATTATTTGGTTTGTTTATGGCTAGTTGGGTTTCATGCGGATGTTCATTAACACTAGTTGTTTCACTGCTTAGTTCAAGCGGTCAGTTGTTTCATGTGGTTATATAGTTGTTTCA
Source organism: Breviolum minutum Mf 1.05b.01 (assembly GCA_000507305.1). NCBI lineage: Eukaryota > Dinophyceae > Suessiales > Symbiodiniaceae > Breviolum > Breviolum minutum. Next base: position 94,692 of record DF239845.1, read on the forward strand.
CTAGTGTTCAAATAGTTTTTGCCATATTTGGATGTGCATTTTTTTGATGTCACTAGGCCACGGGGCGGCATGCGTTGCAACCCCGAAAGGTTTTTGTTTGGCGGCGGGGGGCATCCGCTAGTGAGTCTTGAAATTGTTTTGTTCATTACTCATACGCACATGATCCAAATATTCAGTTCCCTTTTTTCAAATGTGCACACAGTTACATACATATCTTTGCCGGCAGTGTATACAGTATTAAGGTTAGCAAATCATGTGGAACTGAGAAAAGGAGAGGTAGATTCTGAGATAATCACAGTTTGATGATTATAGCCAACGAAATCTTCCTGCAAACTCGGTCCATGGAGTCCATGTCCTTGCATTGCAGCCATCCAGACACAAAATCTCCCGCAGACCTGGGGATTAGAGATGCAGGTGTCAGCAAACACATGAACATACAGCATTCCCATGAGATTTTTTTCATGAATCTGTTGTGGGCAGATGTGAGAAATTTCATTTTATGCCGCCTTGATGTACTCTACCAAGATTTCTCACAAACCATTTTTGGCTACATTGAAGCGTTAAAGAATGTTGATTTCCAATGAAGGGGCAGGTAATCAACACATCCAGGAATGTGGCAACCTTGTTTTGCTTCCTCACGGTATCCCAACCATAATGCTGTCAGTGAGCAATGTGAGTTGTGATGGCGAATCTGGGAAGTTCAAAGCCAATGCTGACAACATTGGTTGGCAAGGAGCAGTTATATCAAGAGTTTTCAAACATGTCTGGGGTACCAAAGAGATGGCAAACACAACCTTTATTTTCAATCATTTTCAGATGTCAAAGTAGTGAAAGTAAAGGTACCCTCTTCTCCCAGTTTTTTGTTTTTGTTGTACCCTTTTGGGTCAACATCAAGAAAAGAACTCGAATGGAATTTCACACCACGGGTGTTTTGTTTGTACAGGAGCCTCTGGCACAACAAAGGCTTGGTATTGGGGGGACGTTGGTAACATAACACTGAAACTGGGCATTTCAAAAGACCTAGAAAATCAATGAATGAATCCCTACCTCTCCAAATGTGGGTAGATAAAAGCCTGTTTATTTGCATCTAAGTATCTTGTTTGTTTTGTGGGAAATGGGGTTTGATGCGGGTGATTTGAGAGAACTTAGGATCAACTTATCAACCAGTTCCAACACTTAACATCCACATCCCCATTTTAACCCTTTGTATCTTCTTCTTACTAAGTTATAGGCTCTTTCTGTTGATATCAGGCGAGCGAAGGAGTCAGCAATGATGTACGTTTATATACATTTCCCTGTCTGTTTCCGGAGGTCTTTTAAAGAAATCTCATTTTTTTCATTGTTTTTTGTTGCCAGAGATTTTCAACATTTTCATGGTCCATCTCATCTCACCTATAAGCAGCAACCATGGCCATGGTGTCACGGGGGTATCGGCGCCGTAGGTGCATCCAGCCAGCGCAGTGCGACGGGCGGAGTGGTCTGAAGGGCGCCTTCGCTTGCTGTTGGAGACGCCAGAGGGCGAGACGGAGGCGGACGACCCATGCAGGTAGATGAGAGGGTTGTTTTCAAGGACACCCCTGGCAAGGCTTGAATGACTTGAATGATGATGAGATCAGGTATGTATATTTGAATGGGGCATGATATTGATGAATATCGATGATTGTGGTAAATTCTCATGAATATCGATGATTCTGATTGTGTTAAATTCTGATGGATGTCGTTTATAATCACCAAGATGTGGCAGTTTGTAGGTATTTTAACTGAAGATTCCCGTGGTTTTCATCCTGCAAACTTCAGATGTGTTTCCTCACGCCTCCTCGTTTGTACAGGTCTTGAAATTGGATAACTTTCAACCCACAGACTTTGATCCCCTTTGGACGCTTGGCGGCAACCTTTCTGTTGCTGGTGTGCAGTTTGCATGTGATTTCCTAACCGAGTTTGAAAAGGCCTCCAACTAAAAAACAACAGTTGCTGTGACATTTCAAGGAAGTACTTGGAGCAAAACTGCGGTGTGTGCCTTGGCGGGAAAGTCATCATGGGATAGTGCACCCAGGTGCATGTCAGTCACAGGCGAACACACATCAATGGATATCACATTTACATCAAACCCGTGGTAATTGCTTTATGTTTTGCCGTAGCACCTTGGAGAAATATGCCCCCACGCTTCATTAAGAAACTGGGATATGTTCTGTTAAGATGGGGGGAAATCTGTGGTGAACTGGTCAACTGAATGAGAGGTACCTCAAAAAACACAAGCCCAAAGCCGTTGCTTGACTGCATTCGCGAGGGGCAGTGTGTCACGGCAGGTTGTTCTGGTAGTGACCAAACGCATTGGAAAGCACTGGTATAAATGAACAGACCCCAGTAGGTCCAAGGATGTCAAAGATTGTGATGAAACGTGAGGTGCCTGTCTTCAATCTTTCAGTCTTGAGCAATCTTGTACCTACCGCACTCCTAATTCTATATTCAGTAAACTCAGTAAATTTGATGCAGCTGCTTAAATAGTTTATAGTGCCTTCTTGTTCAATAGTTTGTTTGCAGCTGCTTGATGCTTGATGATGGTAATACATATTTTTTTGACTTGAGCCATATTGGATTTTATATCCTTCAGTCAAGCGGCTGAATTCCCTGCTGATTTGTGCTGTTTGCATTTGTTGGTGGACACTCCGATGTCAAAGATGCTGCCATGCTGGCTTTGGAAACGAATGTTGTGTCATTTAAAAGGTTAGTTTGCCTGGTTTTCCTGGTGGATCATGATGGAGCAACCAGACCACGATTTCATCTTTCACCCATATTTCTACTCAAGGAATTGCAGTGCTCAAGCCATTTCCTCTTAATCGATAACAGTGCCACCAAGAATGTTCTAGTTTCGTATATTTTAATAGTGTTTAGCGACTTTTTACTTCTCAAGCAGACCAGCTGCGTTAAACAGTATGACGATGCTTTGGCAAAATCTTGGTAGTTAACCATGCATTCATCAACATCAGAATCCCTTTATTGTTCGATGTTCCTAAATATTCATTACCCAAACAATACATTTGGATTCATGGCTAACGTAAAACAACATCATTACTTTCGTCCCTTTTCCAACAAAGACCTTCATCTGAAATGGATGAGGGCCACATAAAACCCAAGCTCCAGGTTCTCAAACCTTCTTTTGCCCAGGCAATGAATCTCTTAAAATAAACTCTGACATAATTCTCCCAAAGGAAGTGTGGCCAACTCACATCCAAGACAAGGTAACCCCTTCAACCAACCCCATCATGGGCGTCTTCCTTTTCGTTTGCCCCCCCAGTAGGTCTTGGAAGAATCGGATTTTGACACCGCCATGCGCAGCATCGAAGAGGCAGCAGATCGGGTGGATGAAACGGCCTCAGGCTCGGTGCAGAAGAAGGCCAAGGACTGGGGGGAAAACCTCCGTTGGAACCACAAAAACATGGGTTTTAAGCTGTAGAAAAAGTGGGGAGAATGATGGTTGGGGAAAAGTTTCTGAAAAGTTTGGCGTTGTTGTTTTTGGTGGGGTGGGGGATGAAGGGGGAATCGAAATGTTGGTTGTTGTCTTGGTTTCATTGGTTTTTGTTGGTTTGTTTTATGTTGTTGGTTCGAGTTTTCGTTGCTCCACTCCTTCACCCAAGTTGAAATTCACAATTTGGTTGAGGAAAGTCCCACAGAAATGTGAATGAAGTTCCAATGGAAGCAATCACCTCGAATCCCCATCTGAGCTTGCCTGAGCTCTAGCGATCCCAGAGATGAATCACATGTCATACCAAAATTTAAACCAAGATCTCTCAACCCAGCTTGAGTCACGTTTCTATAAATGCATGTTGCGGGGTTTTTGTGGTAGAATAACGCTAAGGTGTTGACTTTAAATATGTTTTTAATTTTCACCTTTACCTGCAAAACATGATCTCATTTGATTTGACTTACTGTATATTTTGTTCCAAAGGTGTTTTTCAATCAACCACCAACTATACCAGCACTTTTTCAAGGGTACAGCCACTTAGATTCCAAAGGGATGGCGATTTGCAACCCTGTAACGGCATCACTTGGCACCCAAAATCCGCTTCCAGGAAGCGGATTTGATGCAGAAAGTTGAGCGTGTCCGGGATGGCCTGGACCAAGCTGTCACCAAAGCTGCATCGATGAATATGGAAAATGGAAAAGATGAACAAGGGAAATTGTCCGAGTTGTTTTTTTCTTGGGAATGTTCATAGAATTTGTACTTTCTCGCCATCAAAAGCCCATGAAATGTCGATTTGTTGATGCTCTTTAGCATGTGTTTGGTCATTGTTACAGATTGATTCTTTGGTCGTATATGTTTACCTCTAGTTTTAACATGTTCGACTGTTAGACTTTGAGATTTCTGGGGATTGACGTCAGGTGAGTGGTGACAAGCAAGCGCTGTCTCGAGTCTTTGCCGACAAGGGTTGTGAACGCATTGGCCGCTTGAGATTGGTAGTGGATACTGTGCAGTTGGAGGCCTGTTGAATCTGAGAATCGAAAGATGCCTAAGGACGGATTTGAGAAACAATTGTTTTAAATCCAAACCATTCAAAATTCATCCTCGCATCATGTTCACATCATCTAAATCTATATAAATGCTTTTGAGCCAGATATGTTCACAGCTTTTGTATCCTTTTGTTTGCATTGAATTCAGGTGGTTTTAAAGACACCACATCTCCCCAAACCATTGTGCATCCAAGATTCCACAAAAGAATCGAATCTCCATCCATTTTGAGATCGAACTTCAACTGTGCTGTTGTATACCCGCGAGGTGCAACATAGGAATCATGTAATGTGATGCGATATAGGTAATGTGATGTGATGTAATGTAATGTAATGTAACCAATGTAATGTAATGTAATATTGTAATGTAACACAATGCAACGCATTTTTTTAAATTACAGGTCTATCAACGGTCTATCAACGGTCTATCACACGATTTGCTTTTGGGCTTGACATTTGTTTTTTGTGTGCTTCGAATTGCAGGTCTATCACACGGACGAACGTTGGAAGCACTTGTTGAGCAAATGCGCTACCATTGAGTCGGTGCTGAAAGAATTGGGTGCTTTTCGTCATTGGAAACCCAGTACCTTGACAGACGTTGCAGGGTGGAACAGACGAAATGAGATAGGGATTTTTTGAAAAAATCAGGAGACAATATCCTGGTTATTTGTGTGGTTATTTGTATATATTGCATACTTTTACCTAGGACCTATGTGTATCTGTATGTATATAGATATTTTTGGATTTTGTAGTGCAGAGACATTTACATGTATACATGTATACATTTAAACGATAATTGGGATAGTCATCGTTGGTTTCATTGTTTGTGAACGTCATGCTTGGTTTGTTATGGAAAGGTGGGGAATCCCCAAGGCCCTATTCAAAAGGCATTGGATTATCATGGATACCTCAAAACTCATCACTTCACGGAGTAGTACCTCCCTGAAATCTGATATAACCCCCTGAAAATCAAGGATTGGAAGATAAATGTTCTTTTTCGGATGGCCTGGTTTGCTCCAGAGGCTATCTATATGTTAATTTCAGGGAGTGTAATGCTGCTTTAAGCAGGGCCACCCTCACAACTGTGGAACTGCTGCAAACTCAAGCTAAGGGGGCGAATCAGAGTTTTCTTAGTGAAATTGATGTTTGGATCAGAATCGATGATTCTCCAATCTTTGGATCTCCTTCGGTAGAAGGTTGCCATTCTGCACACCCATGGAAACCTGCTGATTCCATGTTGGATCTTAGGCAAAGATGGTCATTCCGAGAGTCTTTTGAGGTTGGACTTTTGGGGGGGCAAATGAAGCTCGTGATTGTTGTTGTCGTCGTTGTCGTGGTGGTGGTGGTGGTGATTGTGGTTGTGGTTGTGGTTGTGGTTGTGGTTGTGGTTGTGGTGGTTGTTGTTGTTGGTGGTGGTGGTGGTGAGTCATTTTGCTTTGAGGTTCTATGTCAACTTCAAAGATGTTGGGTTGTTGGTTCAGACCTTCCTTTTGATTTGGGCCGATGGGTGTCGTATTTTTGCGGTGTTTCTTTGAAAAAACAACAGGTTGGCCCTACGGAGATGGGATATCACACATGAATGCTGTAGAGTATTAGGGTTTTGCCTGGAACTGGAATGAACTGGATCATCAAAAATGAACAACCCCGCTACAACTGCAAAAATCGCCTCACCTTTTGGAAAATCAAGAATCCATGGGAACCATGGGAACCAATGTATCTACACTCAATATCATTGTTCAGATCAATGTGCTAAACTCCCGGGGATAATTGTTTCGTTGTTGGAGGGTCTCCAACGTTTTTGGATGATGTTCTTTTTGTATCTTTTTGTTTTAGTGTGACTTGTTTATTTTTGTTGTTCCACAATTTGAACCCGCACAATGCCCAGCTCATTGGGCCACCGAAGACATTTTGACCCATTCCATCCCATTCCCATCACATTGAGAAGTAGTGAGAAACGTTTGATTCATTGAGAAGAGGAGGTTTGATACCTAGTCGCGATTCTTAAGTGTCTCAAATTTTGGTAGATATAAACATGTTAGTTTCAAAACATGATCATAGATATTTAATGGATGACACCTCTTTAGTTGAAAGGGAACTCCCAATCTTTTTACTGCTCCCATGTCCTTTTTAAAATAGAATAGAATCACATCATGATGGTAAGGCAGTTGACAGCAATATCTAAACGGTACAGTAGCGCCTCGTGACCAACGTGAAGTATTTTCCTTGCAGGGTATATTTCCAAGGGGAAAACCTATTGATGTTTGGCTTAAATCTCAGGCGCGCCATGGTACGGGAACTTCGACATCGTCCCTCGGCTGCTTTAAATTGAACCCAACAATGGTGTAAAGTTAAAGCTTCACATCTTAGATGCTTCAGTGTTTTTGTTTTGTACAGCATGGAAGATATTCTAGTAATTAGGCAGTATGCAGTACACATATTATTTCACAAGAAAAAACGTAATATAGGAAACATACTAAATGTCCCACTTTATTTTTATGAATCAACAAGATGACATCTTTGCTACATTTTTCACTTCAAGGTCATGGTGATGACGACGAGCCAGAGGCTTCCGCCCTGCCGGCGGAATCCACCGAAGCGGCGGCAGGTAGCACCGGTGGCTACGTGGCAGACATGGAACCCCCGGTGCCTTTGCCGGTGGCAGCACCCGTGGAGGCTGAAGAATCGGAAGAAGATATGGGCAACGTTTCTTGGATAATTTTCATTTACTCTCCAGGGAATGAACATATCCCCCTGACAAGGCATATTTGAAGATTATTTTCCTTTTCCCCAGGTGGGATATGTTAATTTCCTGGAGGGTATGTATTTTGGCTGGGCGTTCTGCTGATGGTGATGAGCTTAAATCAGCAACAAAGGTGAGGGGGAAGAGCACCAACCATTGTTGGCGGATGTTTTTTTTTGTATGTTTGGTTTCCTGGGATGGAATCCGTTGGTTTTGGGAGAAATGAAACAAAAAATGTACTCTGATTTTTTTGGATTGGTGGGGAAGGAAAGGAATGGTGAGATTGTACCTTCCACTGGCGTCTTTTGAACAAATGTTTGTTTGCGTTTGGCTGCTGGAATCGGCACCAGTGCCTTGCTCTGACATCACCGACCCGCATTTCTTGGGTACTCGTACTTGGAAAAAGTCTGTTGGAAGACTAATCGGAGGCTTACTTTTTTGCAGTAGTGATGTTGCAAAACTACTGAAAATAGTACTTGTACTTGGTAGTCTTGGTTCCAAGGAGTTCTTTTATTCCAAAGTTGTTCATGTCATAGCATGAAGATTTGTGTGGTATTTTGAATATGTTCATCTCTGACGTAGATAATCTTAAATACTTATAGTAAAGTGTAGTTTCCGGCTTTAGTATTTCCAGTCACGACCGGAAACGGATGAAAACTCAGCCCAGTTCTAATCCCATCGCCCCAAGGTGTTTCAAGAACCGGTTGTTCCAGAGAAGCCACCAGCACCCTTTAAGGATGAGGAGTGTGGGAGTGGAATAGCTTGTGGGCTTGATTGGGGGGCACTATTCCGGAATTATTCTGGGATGATTCGCGCTGTTTTGGATGCTTTTGTTGATTCACAGCTTTGCAATGATTTCCGGGAATGTTTTTTGCAAGCAGACGACTGGGCAACTTGTTCAATGCCAAGATGCCTTGAATTGAACACTATGCACCTTCCCCCCCCTCATGAATGTTGCTCGGGCGCAGTTGGACGCAGGTGACACTGTTGTTCTCATCGGGTGTTTAAGGATGCTGATGTATGAACACGTAAGTGTCACAATCAACGACCTTTTCCATCATAGTTTCTGCATTTCCATACACAGAACGTTTCAAAGTCGGTAGCTGATGTGTGTTGCATATATTCATCCTTGATCAATCCTTGAGACGATAACAAGACATATACTTAGTGTCTAAGAACGATGTTTCCATACATCCAGGCATTCTGTCCGTGGCAAGGAGGTATGGGATCCTAACAGCGTTCGCGCAGATGCTTTAGATGACTCTGATGGCAAGGATAGTGCTGGACGACCTCTGCGCTATACACATCCCAGCAGCCATTTGAGCAATGAAGAAAACCACTGGGTGTTTGGGGTATATCTGGGATTATAGTACCCAGTTATGTCGGCATTGCAATAAACCCATTGGAAGGGTCCATATGAAACAAGCAGTGAACAAAAAAATCGCCCTGTTTTTTTTTGACACCGACCAAAACGGCTGGTCCAAACCATCGGATGCAGATTTATATTTCAATGATCACTGAGAGATGATTAGGATGAGCGGAGGGAGGGAATCTCCTTAAAGGTCAATCATTCCTTCCAAAAAAAGGCACGGGTGATCAACAATCTATTGATTAATGGCTTCCGTCCTGCAATTGCCATAGGAATGGTATATTTACCTCAATTTGGTTGATTTCTGTGGTAAATGAAGGCATACATGGATCCTATGGGTCTTCCAAGACATCCCGAAGTTCTTTGCTTTTTGCAAAGGATATGCATCCGGGAAACCATTTGAATCGACCCAGGCTTGGGCTCGGCATGCAACAGATTTGTTGGAAATCTGGTGGAATCAGATGTCTCCAATCTCCATCCAACCTACTTGACTCCTACTTGGATGTCCCAGGAAGTTAGTAAATGGTTAGTAACCCAATATACCGCATTTATAAGTTGGTTATAAACCATTTACTAACCATTTAGATACCAACTTCCTGAGACATCAAAGTAGTTCCATCTCTATCTTGTTCCAACACTTTTTACAATTTGTTCAACCTTCCAAACCGTTTTTAGGGGTCCAAAATCCAACTTCAACACTTCCGGAGGTCAAATCTATACCATCCAATGTTTTTGTTCAATCCAAAACAATCAAGTCCTTTAGTCTAAAAACCTCCCAACTTCCAGCAAAAAAACCTTTCCAACCAAAAAAACTCAGGTCTTTTGGAAGGTTGGGTTTGGAAGCGCAGTCGTTTCTGGAAGCGTTGGCGTCGCCGTTGGTTGGTGCTGCTTCCCGAGGAGCTGCGCAGTTTCCGGAGCCGACAGGCAGCACAGGCGGCCACCAAGGCAGGAAGCGCCGCAAACGGAGCATCCGGAGCGACGGAGGTGGTGCTGAAGGGAAGTGTCATACGGGTGTACCTTGGTTGGATGGTTGAATTATTTGCATGGTTGGATGATGATGGATGGATGGATGTTTGGTGATGGATGATGATGATGATGATGATGATGATGATGATGATGATGATGATGATGATGATGATGATGATGATGATGGTTCATGATGTTTGATGATGGGTGATGATGACGACGATGATGACATTATAAACTGTTGAAACACAGGTGCGTGCCGGTGGGGATGGGAACTTTGTCTGGGTTTTCCAGATGAGTTTGGTGGGATGAAAAAATCCTTAGGATCGAGAAGTGGCAAAAAAAAGGGATCAAACAAATAGCTTGAAGGTGAAATAAAAGATGTGGTGACCACTGGGGCATCGATGTCAACTGAAGATGGGGTTTGAAGGGGTCAATTGGTTCAACTTATTATTGTTTCAGAAAGATCATACCATTTCTTGCTACGAAGCCAAACCTGGAAACCGTTTTGTTCTACATGATTTCATGTTAGCAAGCATTAGTCCAACTATAGTCAAACTATAGACCATGCATGATCATAGGATCAATTCCGTTGGGTTCTAAGGATCTCAGATTTACATAGATTTATTCTACAACCCCCGAATACTAACGGTATCCTGGATCCCAAAATGAAGGTTTGGTTCCGATGTTTTTTTCCTTTTTCAAAAAAATGGTGATTTTTCGGTGAAACCAGGCGTTCGTTTTCCGGGGAGGCAGGCATTATCGGCCTCGTTGAATCCGTGACATCTTGCGAGGTACAGCGCAGATGGTGAGGTGCAGCAAGCACGATGCTTTTGTGTGGTGGTAAAGGAGCGAAACTACCACATGGAATCTTAGACAGAATATTAGAAACCAACGGAAGATTCAAAAAAGGACTTCTGATTTTTTTTTTGTGTTGGGGGGGGGCTTTATCCAACAAAAACATGTTTGAACAATGTGTTGCGAGTCAAATTGGTGCCACTGTTTTTTTTGCAAAACCACATAAAGACCATAAGTTTTTGCTTGAGGGGGGGTTACTCCGTTCAACTACCTAATGTTTCTCAGGTGGGTCCAAGTGGAATTGGGACTGGCAAGGTCACCAAAGCAAAAGATCAGGAAAACTGGTTACGGTAACAAAATGTTGTTGATGTTATGTCATCCAATGAATATATCAATGTATATTTTTGTGTGTGATTTTAATTATTAGTCATAGATATGTTATAGGATTATGAAATATAATATTCTTCAACTAGAGAGACATGGAGATACTTGTTGTATATCTACATAGCCGAATATGTTGATACCATTGTGAGAGTTACATGGTTAAGGTTGGCGTCGATCAATTCATAGGGTAAACATGTTTGCTCCATTTTGGGTGTTCACCTATACCGTATACCGCGAGTCAACGGGAAATTTGTCGATGTATGTCTTGGACCCCCAACTCCTTCCTTCCTTTCTTACTTGTAGGAGGAAATTTGATGAACATTTTTCCAGCCAAACCTACCGCGAAGTTTCTGAGGTTTGTGATGATGAGCACCAGAAACGTTCATGGATGCTACTTGGATGGCAGAAAATGTTCGATCCGCGCACTTTGCTGTGAATCTTGTGAAGTTCACCTGGCACATGCACTAGACCAATTTCTACTTGTTCAAAGTCATATTTTTGTGTCCCTCCTTACAAAGTATAGTGCCATAAAACATCATATCCAATGTATTCCAATGTAATATTTGGTTTTGGACAGGTCGTTCTTTCGGTGGGGGTTGGGCTTCGGTTCCTTATAGAATGATGTGATCCTATGGAAGAACAGCCCAAGCTGTTGAAGGCAAGAGATTGAGCAGAACTTGTGCCGAAGATAAGGCGACTAGGGGCGGAAAAAGAAACCGTGGATGCCAAAGGCCTTCGGTCTAATTGTATGATCTAAACGAATGGACCAAAGCAAAAGTACAGCAAGCCTTTGGAAAAAAAAGATGATCACCTTTTGAGATCCACAGCTATTTTTGCAACTTCAACAATCAGAAAAAGTGACTTTCCTTTGGAGTGTGTTCGGGTCTTGAGTTGTGTTGGCATATCTCAAACCTGTTACCTCAAAATGTATCACACCGCATGACGTAGTGATATCGACGAGGATCAAAAACTCCTGACGCAGAGTCTTGTTTCTCTGGGGGTATGTGCTGTTGTGATATCTTGATGTAGCGTTTGTATGAAAACTTTCCCCAACGCCGCGGAGCTAGGATGATCATATCGTAATGGTCTAAAAATCACCAAATGTGATTTACTCGCTCTGCATTTTTGTTGCACTTGTCCCGCAGTCCTTGACCATGTAAGATCTTGCTGCGCAAAAAATTACATCCAAGCATGCTCGAGACTACAAAAACATGCAATATGATGTATATACTTGTCCTCATGTGTTTCCAGTTCGGGTCATCTATAAACAACTCATTGGTGTCTCCGACATTTTTCGATCATGCCAGGTGTCTCTACAACTTTCTACGAAGGCCGAAGAACAACGCATTTTGCCATCCAGTAACATCATGTAACATCTCCATCCCGCTATGTTTGCTCAGCATGTCCTATCAACCCGATTTTTCTTTGCAAATTTTGTCTAGAACTCAAGATATTCTTCTCAAAGGGATCGAACAATCCGAAGACTTTCTATTGTTTACGGCACATAGTTTGGTCAAATATGAATTGTTTACTTCTAGACCTGGTTGATCAAATGTGCTTTCCAAACGTGCAGGATGATGAAAACACATTATCTCTCAGACTTGTTGAGCTGGGGGTTCAGAGTGGCTCATGGTGTTCGGTGTTTGGATGGTACATGGGATTTAAATCTTAAGCTTCAGACACCCCCTTATCAACATCACAAACCACAAACATGTAAAGTGTTTGGCTTGCAAAAGGTCAGTTTGAGTAGGGTTTGACTCATATTTGTCTCTAAAACAAAGACGTCAGTGATGGTCACCTGTCATTTGAGACACTCCAAGAGCTGAAGATGGCTGATTTCGTTTTGGAAACTGCCTGGGCACAGCTCCAATTGGTTTCTATTTTGCTCGTTTCACCAGTCAACCTTCGTTTTGCAGTGGGAGTTCCACAGTATGCACAGCACACCCACAAGATGACAAAGCAGATGGTACCAAAAAGAGATGCAGGGGCATTTCCGAGCGAAAGTTCAAGCGTTGCCGGATTGTAGCTAAGCGATTCTATGAATATTTGTGAGGATTAAAAGGTCGATTTGATTTACTCATATTTACTCAATAGGCTTTGCTTTAGCATCTCCTGTAAGGCGGAGACCGACATGATTTGCCTGGGTGAGTTTTGGATCTCAAATGATGAATCATGCCCCCCCAAAAAAAACAGAAAGGTCTGTGATACAATTCTCGGAGGAGATCATGTTTGTCAGGCGTTGGTCATGCTAGCATAGGATTGTGACATATTGTCACTAGCAGTTTGAACGGATCCATTGCAAATCCTATTGACACTGTTCCGGGATGGACATTTCCATCCACCCGTGTTGATTTGGTGACGATGTTTTCCCCATCAAATTGATCACTTGGTTTTCTGAAGCCTCGCTGAAAAATACCCCTGCCATGTTTCACTCAACAAAAATCAAGTAACATATGATCTTTCTAAAGCGATGTTTTGGCATCGTACAATGTGATTTGGATGCTCTTTAACTTTTGTTTTTGGTGACTTCTGTCACTGTGCCCTGATTTTGGCGCCCCTATACTGTGCCCTGATTTAAGCGCCCCTATACATCCCCGAATATTAGCATGGAACCCAAAAATTGGTGCTTTGGGTCGATGGTTCTCCTTTTCCTTTCGGGGGTATTTTCAGATTCCATGTTAGTTTTCGGGTGTGTGTATATGTATTACTTATATTTGCCAACCAATTCTTTTGTCTTGAAGTTGAGGATTGGCAGGGTGAGTTTGGTGAGGATCTTCCAGAAGCACCACATGGCGATGCATGGCAACTTGGAGAAATATCACGAGGTGTTTTTTTTTGTAGCCTCGAAATGGTAAGTAGGGATTTGGACATTTATTGGTGCTGCAATTGCTAGATTTGCGCTTAAAGAGTTTTGGATCGTTGAGATTGATGAATTTTTTGGAAGGGGATTGTCTTTAGTTTATTTTGTTTTTGTGGGGGGAAGGGGGTAGCAATGGGCAAAGGAAAAAAAAATGCGGCCCAAAGCAGATGGTTAGAGGATTATTTACCATTTAGGTATATGCTACAAATCCTACCCTCCCTAAAATTAACATAGCCCCTGAAAATGGACCTTTCCAAATGGAAATTAGTCTCCCAAGCACCAATCTTCAAATGCTATGTTAGTTTCAGGGAGTGTAAATTTTAGTCAATCGCCATGTGAAATTTGGTTTGCAAACACTTGCGGTTCGAATGTCAGAGCCATTGGAGGGTTCCTCCCTGTTTCGGATATGTAGATTCAACTCCCAAGGCAATTCAGTTGTGATCAGTCTCAACTACGGCTTCTTGCTTCTTAATATCGGGAATCTATTTGTAAATGCTGCTTTTTGTGCTTTAAGTGTTCGTCAAACAGAAGCCACCAAACGGATGAACTCTCAAGAGAAAGTGGACAAAACACAATGGCGTTTTAACATTTGTCATTTTGGGAACCTTGGTATGGTCAGATTCGGCGAAACGAACTTTCCAATTATCAACAATTTGGTTGAACCATAAGGTTGTTACCTGCATCAGATCAAGTGGCCCTCCAAATTGCTGAGAGACAACATGAACTTCGAGAGGTGAGTTTCAATGAGATGAGGAGATGACAATGGATGAGACATGATCATGACATAGAATTGTGGCATACATATGTTTGTTTATTTAAATATATATATATATGTGTGTGCGTGTATGTGTGTGTGAGCTATATATATATTTATAAATATATTTTTTGTTGGATGCAATCTGACAAATGTTGATTTTGATTTGCTTGATGCAGGGACGAATATAGAGAAAGCACACGACAAGAGCATTCAAAATTTCCACTCACAAAACCTTGTCATGGTACAAGATGTATAAGATGCATTGATCGCTTGACCTTGTCATCCGGATTATTTATACATGATCAATTTGGCACTCAGATGTTCATTGTTACTAGATTGAATCCATTCTTTCCGGGGTCACCTGGTAGGGAGTGCAAGGAGGATGTTTACTCTTTCTCCCATAATCATGGTTCAGTGGAAAACTACCCAAAAAATGAAAGGAAACTAATATTTCCACTTCCATGATTATCTAGGTGGTGGTTTCAAATATTTTTTATTTTCACCCCTAGTTGGGGAAGATTCCCAATTTGACTAATATTTTTCAGATGGCGGGTTGAAACCACCAACCAGTTATGGGAGGCAATAGGTCCCGTTTGTTGAGTCAGCCTTCCACACGTCGCAGATGGGATGGAAGATCATTAGCTGCAATCCCAAAATCCTTGAACGTTTGGACGACAAGGTGTTGGGCGGGGTTGGCTGGATGGGTTAGAGGGTTGGATGGTGGTAAGCTGCCTGGAAAGTCACAGGTTGGATCCTCCTTTCGCCGAAAGATGAAAGGTTTCAAGTTCCGTGCCCAGGAGGTTCAGTTTAGGATAGTTTAGGTGGAATCTAGGTGAATGAGAATAACATCAACGCCACAGATAAACTAAGCCACCATATGCCACCAGATAGTTTTTGTCGTTGTTGTTGTTGTTGTTGCTGTTGCTGTTGCTGTTGCTGTTGTTGTTGTTGTTGTTGTTGTTGTTGTTGTGGTTGTGGTTGTGGTTGTCGTTGTCGTGGTCGTGGTCGTGGTCGTGGTCGTGGTCGTTGTCGTGGTCGTGGTCGTGGTCGTGGTCGTGGTCGTTGTTGTTGTTCTTGTTCTTGTTCTTGTTGTTGTTGTTGTTGTTGTTCTTGTTGCCATTCTTGCCTGTGTAGTATAGGATCAGGAATTCCCACCACATTTTCTTGAGTTTCCCAAGTTGTTTCGATATGACCAGGTGAAAATACAAGACTTGGCCAAAGAACTCGATTTATCGGAGCACTTCCCACAACGATATCTTTCCGCCATGGAGGCCACCTATCCCTGTGCCATGGCTGACTGATGTCGGACCAAGGTATTCGTAAAGAAACTTTTTGAAAGACTGGGGCTTTCGCCCTTTGAAACTCATCAAAATCATTCCCAATCGATGCCACGCCCTACAAATCCTCAATTTTGTGTGGCTGCTATTGCCATGTGAGTTTGTACATATGTTTCGATATTTTTCAATGTTTGCAGTATCCAGTCTCCACCATTTTGAAGAAATTGTCCCAGAAAGATGAAATTGTCAAAGCTTAGGATAGGAACATGGCCTCCTAGCAGGCCGTGTTGGGAATTGCATTTTTTCTTTCGGCATTTCCAGTTCACCCAGGGAAAAATGAAAACGCAATTCCACGAATACATCTAGCACCCTAAACTTCAAATCCAAATTCTCCAAAACAAAGTCAAGTTTGCGAATCTGCTGGCCTTTTGGCAAATTGTTCCCCCCTATAAAAAATTACAACAAGTCTGTTCCTGTGGATTCCTCCATCATCGACCCCCCCCCCCCCATTCATCCATCCCTCAAAGGTATCCTGAAGCCGGCGGCTGGTGAATTCGGCAGTGGCGTGGAAATTGTGTATGGCATCAAAGATGTGGAACGGATCACTGGAGAAGAGGTGGATCTGAGGGAACAGAAAAAAATAATTGTCCCATGGTCCATGGTGGTAAAATTTCCAGGTACCACCTGGGAGGATTGGTGTTTTTTTTTGATATTCATTTTCGTATGATTTTTCCTCAATATTTTAGGTATTATGTGACATTTCATGTTTTTGGTAAAACAATCTCAGGTGGTGGTGGATTTTTTTCCGTGAAGAGTAGTAAGTAGTAATACCAGAAATTTACAAAATATATTTTGTTGAAAACAGGAAGTTGATTTCTGAGTTTGTTTCCTTGAGATCATTTATATAACTTGATGGCTCTAAGTTCTAAGTGATTTCGAGCCGAATCTGATTTGCTTGCTTGCAGTTGGTTGCAGCTTGAAGTGATTCAGTTGGAGAGTGTCACAAGGTTACATGGATGATTGCCCTCCCTGAAACTAGCATGGCATCTGAAAATAGGCCCTCACAAAAGGAAACTTAGTCTTCCAATCGTCAATCGTCCAATTTGTTTGGGGATTATGTTACTTTCAGGGAGGGACATTTGTTGAGAGGATTTGGAGTGGATCAAGATGAGTTTCCAGGATGGTGCGAGTTTTTTTTTGTGATAGTCCCTCCTTGTAAGGACATAAACCAGCAGAATCCAACAGGATAGAGTTCTCCTGTTGTTTTTTTGACATACAACAAATTCAACCACAGACCTACTGTAAAGGAGTCCAATTTGGGCGTTGTTCTTTACCCTTCTATACCGTTGTTTTATCTCTGAAGACTTTTGGGAATCAAAGGTTTCAGAATAAAAGAGTCATCGTTTCTGATTAAACTGTTTACATGTTTGAAAGGTGTGATATGATTCAAGGATTATTTCTGTTGCAATGCGCTTTTTCCCGCACGGTTGCACCTCTTGTTCAACAAACGCCTTTCACGAACCACTAAATCTAGCCACAGGAGCTTTCTGAACGCTGGCTATTACAAGAGATGGTCACAGGCAACAAGTTTTTCAAAGATCTCAAGACGGATTTGATGGCTGTGTTGAAGAAGATTCTTCTTTTAATGTCAACGTCACAGTGATAACCCTCCCCCTCCCCTTTTTTGGGGGGTCCAAAAACTGGGTGTGCATAATATAGCAGTAGTAGTCGTAGTAGTGGCAGCAATAGTAATTAGTAGTATTAATAGTAGCAGTAGTTGTATTGGTAGTAGTATTGGTAATAGTATCACAAGTATATAAAGATATTTACATAATGGATAATTGTTTGTCCCGGATTTTTAATTGTGCCCCCCGGGGCTCACTGCAAGTCCTTCCAAATGTATACAATACATTTCAGAATTAGAAATGAGGGAAATCCCTGGCGCAAATTTTCTTGATGATTACATTCCACCTTATATTTGCACGATAAAATTACATACTTTACCAAGATGGGATAGTTACAGTATGTGGTTCCCTGGAGGCGAGGTCATTAGTCAAATTTGAGTCAAAATCAATGCTAATGTATCTCATTTGTTGTTATTTATTTCTCCGATGGTGATGAACCATTGCGCCTTGATATGTATATCTACTCATTTCCTTTGGTTGTCTGAAGTGCAACAGTGATGATGTAAAGATAGATTTGACAAGGTGAGTACATAACTTATCATTGGGCCATTGGGTGCTAGCTCTTCATGGGACGCTGTTGCAGGATGCCAGTGACCACCAGGAATTTTACATTTTCATAGGGGATCCCTATAAACCTTCATTTCTATAATGTTACTGGGAAGGGGGCCACACCCAACGTACAGAACAAGTTCAGCCCGCCAGGTTGCTTTGAATATTCTACATCTTTGCTCGTCTTTGAGGGAGAAATTTTGGAAGTGGCAGCTAGGCCAAGATGTGAAGGTCATTCTCCTTTTCTGTATGTTTAAAGCAGTGAATGAAGGGCTTGGTGTTTTTTGTTTTCTTTGGATAGTGACTGGGATACAGGCGTGCATACAGATGTATATACTCGTATTTATCAAACTATTATAAGCATATCCAATGATTACTGCACATTCTCTCCAAATGTCCCTCATTATTATATTGTTTGCCTTCAAAAATTAACCTTTTCCCACCCTCATTGGCCAATAGGTTTTCTTTGGAAGAGGACTTTTGATGCAACGTTTGATACCTGCAACCTGAAAGGTAGAAGTATATACAGTATAGGGGTTGATTTTGATGAAGCTAATTTGCTGAATGTCAAGTCAAAACATGAAAACATTAATGGACTCTAGACTTACCATAGGGTGGATTTGACTCTGTAGAAGTTGGGAAAAATTTAGTATGAACTATTGTTGATAGAAAGACCCTAATTCATTTCTGTGGGTCAGTTTGTGTTGGGTCCTTTCAGCAGAAATGTGGGCAGGGAGCGGAAGTCAACAAGCGCCATTGATGGGTCACTAGATCACTCCAGCAGGATGGATCTGTGGTTCGAGCCTCATGTTTCCATTGGAATCTTGCCTTGACCGCAACTCAGGCATGTATGCGCTACGAGTATGACGCTGAAGAGCTTCTCGGTGCGCACAAGCGTACGATAGTCACACACACACATATATATATATATATTTACATATCACATATAATTAGAATTGAATTTATATATATATATATATATATAGTTTGATGTGTATTAATATACATACTTATAGAGTATATATAGAGAGAGAGAAAGCGAGTTTTTTTTGGGTATATGTATGTTGACATACAGTTTGTGAATGTTCCAAAATCACAGAATTACTGACATTACTGTATCCAAGATAGTCATAGCCATAGAATGCCATAGAGACAGTTATTAGATAAATCCTAGGGATTTATCCTTGATTGTTTCCATGGTCAGGATATTTACACATTTTCACCTGCTTGGTTTGTTTGCCACTGCTTGGTTCTGCAGGCATTATGTAGTCCCTAACAGGAAGTACATCGATCTGAATTTTGGATAAGGATAGCAACGGTATGGTAGCAGGATACTCTGAACAAACTACTATCCAAATGGCACTATTATTATTTACATGTGTGATGAATCCTAGTAATAGGTGGGCACAATTGATTTCACAAACCAATATTTGACTGAAGAACAACCTACTTTTGACATGCATCTATATCTTTGTTGGTATTTAATGTCATTTTAGTTGTTGTGACTTGCTCTACCATTTCCCCTACGTTTCACAACAAGGTATGTGTGGCCGCGCGTCACGGAGGTGAGCAAAGAACTGCGCATGCCACCAATGGAGCCAACAGAGATGCAGCTGCAGGTGATGCAGCGATTGGTCCAAGGTTGCGGGGATGTTGCAGGCAAAAGGTCATGTTGGAAGAAACTAAAATTGTGTGATATCTAGTTGTCAAAGCAGTAAGGTTTTTGTTAATTAATGGTGGTAGTAGTTAGTAATTGGATATAAGTATTAAAACTTGATGTGTCATGCAGATTCATGAATTTGTTTTTTTGCTCAGCTTGTGGTGTTCTTGTGGGTTGTGGAATTGTACTTCGACCATCGGGGTGGCCAAAAGTGAGTGACGCAGATGGACAAAAACGGGTCCTTCATATCTCTTCATCTTCTTGTTGAAGATTCAATCGCCAAATGATCCAAATGGCTGAACAGTTCAACAGTTTAAAACCGACGGGATAGTGGTACCTTTACCTGGTATTTGAATGTAAAATCATAGTACACACTATAACTTCAAGCGCTTCGTTTTGATGAACTGCAATTTCCTGCAGTTTCTCCATTTCGTTCAAAATCACGAAACGTTTTCATCTTGTTTTTGATCAACGACAAACGACGATCCCCAGGCTATTCGGGCTTCATCAATTTCAACTACAAGCTGCGGCAGAACGGGCAGATGTGCATCATGGAGGCGAGTGAATCGACGGTCGTTTCACTAAGCTCAGCAAACGATGACCTGAAAATGGATGCAATTGGTAGTTTTGTTGGTAAATATACCATTTTTGGGGGATCGTGGTTTCAATTTGTTTTTTTTACCCCGAAAATTGGGGAAGAGTTCCAAATTTGAGTAATATTTTTTCAAATGCGTTGAACACACCGAATAGACTGAAAATTCCTTTTAATGATTTTGAAGATGGTCCCTTTTTTACGAGGAAAGCAGATTATATGGATCCTGTAGAAATCTGTAGAGATGTGTTTACCAGGAATGGGGGGAACCATTTTTTTTGGGGGGTGGCATTCGTACAACACGAGGCCAACGCGCGAATTGGTGCGGACTTGGCCTGCCACTTGGCGGCGAAACATTTGCCAAGTTGGAAGGGTGGAAAAAATGGAACGAACCTCGCGATGCTATGAACTCAAAGTTAACAACAGATGTGTTGTTCAAAGGATGTTTTTTGGTGAAAAAATGTGGTGTTATGATGATTTTCTGCGAATGATAGAATTATTTTTACCCTCCAGGGAACTAACATATCCCCCCAAAATGGCATATTTGAAGATGATTTTCCTTTTCCCAAGGTGGGATATGTTAGTTCCCTGGAGGGTATCTATAGTCTTAATGTTAATCTTATTTATTTGTGTCGAGTTGTTTAGCCGAAACGATTTTTGGCTCCCCAGGCGATGTGCCGAGACCACATGCTCGTTGCATGTTGGAAGTGCTGGATTCCTTGCAACCCAAAAAAAGGAGCGTAGCAGCGGCGGTGGTGAGATACTGCGGGTTCAAGCCTGATATAATCAGGTGGTTTTTTCTTCCAAAATCCGGATTTTAACGGGTTTGATATGGTAAATGTCATGCAGTGTCACATTAGGTTCTCCAGGATGTTGGTGCAGGAATTTGTACATCAGTTTATGACCCGATACACTCTGGAAGGTCTCCATGACTGGAACATCCCAACATTTCCAAAGGGAGGGTTCCGGGGTTGATGACGTTCAGTCTCACGCTGAAGGATTTGTTTTATTTGGGAGTTGGTTTTTTCCCAATGATTTTTCTTGTTATATGCAGGTATGTTATCTACGTCTTTTTTAAAGAATCCGGTGACACCAGGTGACGTCACCCAAAGGCATATACTTTGTGACGTCAGATCTACCTATCAAGCTGTTTTCAAGGTTGGGAATTTAAATGAATTTGATATAATTTTGACGATATGACGATATGTAATGACTGAAAGCTCAACTGGATGTATGTGTTAAGGTATATATTTTTGTTTTTTGTTGTCGATGTTTGATAGGCATACGTAGGTTTTTTCTTTGATAGTTGAAAGGGGTACATCACTCGTGCATCAGAAACGCCAGACCAGGCCTATGTTTAGGTTTTAAGTTTCAATTAAAAGTTTGTCACTATATGTCACTATATATTGCTTCTACAATTAAACTCAAACCAGGAAACAAAACTTGTTATACAAGCAAGAACACAGAATATACGCTTCAAAAATCCTGCCAAAAGATCTGAAAGTAACGTATTTTTCACGGCGAAGGTTTTCACGTTTCAAAAAACGTTTTCCTCCTCGTCTCGTTGTCCCCAAAGGTCGAGTCCGGTGGCGACGGTGAACGCAGAGCGTTGGAAGTTGTTCACCGAGGCTTTTGGCGATGCATCGATGCTTGGCCTGGCTGGAAGTGATCAACTTACGATCGTTAGGAAAAGTTGATTTATGACTCACCTATACGCGACGTAAACATCCTGGAAATAAATGGGTTTGGTAATGATTTGGTGACAATTTGCCGGTGACAGTTCAGGCTGGTTATCTATGTTAACCATATAATTACACAATAATAGTAAACAGTGAAGTCTTCCAATGTCTTACAAGTTTTTGGGAGAGGCATGTTTCTTGGAATGGCCTTATATACTTGCATAGATTTCTGAATGACCGGCATTACTCATTACCATCAACCTGAGGCAGGATGTGGCTTCAGGATCGTTCACCTAAACGGATGTATATCCCAACGAAGTGTTTCGGTCACATCCAAGTCCTGTTTGGTCCTTTGTGTTTTTGAGACTAGTAGCTCCTGTTGGGTACGGTTTTGGGATGTTGTCACTTGGGACTTGCCCTGGTCTTACTGTCTTACTTGAGTTTTGAAGCCTATCTTAAAAACTAAAACAGTCTTTGGAAAGAAACTCGAATAGCACTGGATTTTGAATGAACATGAAATGGGATCATTCTTTGTATGCAATTGTCTTCTTCAGTGGTTAGGCGAGTTGTGGAATGGATTGTTCTTGAATCCCTTGAGGTCAAATTGATGTCAGGGTGACTTACTCATGCAATGAAGTGAAACATGACATTACAGAACATCACGCAAAGGAACCAAAATCATCATATGATATCATATGGATCTATGCGCTTGGTATTTTTCTAGTCACGTCTGATGTCCTCAATATTTCCTTTGCAAATTCTTTCTTTCATTGGTTACATAGAATAATTCCAACATCAAAGACTTCCATGGAAAAAACAAAACGGTTTTGACAAGTTTGACATTGGGCTTCTTGTTAACCACCCGGTGTTCCCCTATCTCAAGGTTTTTGGGGTGGGACTGTATCTCCATTCTCGTCGTTACGAGATTCCTGAGGAAGCAATCCAAAAAAGGTCTTACTCGGTTCATCAAGGCCTTTGGAAGAAATGGATGAAATGGTGACATTTCGTTCGCTGGAAAAGATGGATTCGTTTGGGGGTAACCATTGGCTGAAAAGTGCAGGTAGGGTAAACCAAATGGCACTGGTTTTGGAGTTGACCTACTCACGATTTCTGATTCATTTTTGCTGTGGTGAATCTGAGGCCCAGCTAGTTGCACAGCAATCTTTTTTCAAGTACAACATGTTTGCTGGGAAGAGGGTGCATTTGATGACATGTTCATGAGCAGAATCACATTTCTGGTTTTGATCTCCCAACAAGAGCAGTGCAGATTAGAAACATAGCAGGATATGCTCGAATCAACCAAGTGCAGTACCCCTAAATATTCGGATGGCACAACTTGTCAAGAATCTTGCCTATTTTCAAAACAACCATCATTTGGGTCGGTGTTTGTATTTTTCAGTTTACCCAAATAGATTTAACAATATCAAGGTGAAACATCTAGAAAAAGAAAAAGTGTCCACGTTTTTTGTTTTGGTGGCCTGCCACTACTATTGATGATTCAGAAATCCTGCACCTCCAACCTTTGGAAGCTTTCCAGGCCATGCATGCTGTGATCGAGACTGGTGAAGCCTTACCCGTTCCTTGGTACACCCCAAGAAGGATCTTTTTTAAGAGAGGAATGATTCAACCTTCCATGTTGGGTGGACATGTGAATGACTGTAAGGAAATATCCCGAAATGCCGGGGTGGGAGGTTGATGTCATTGTTGCACTTGCAACCTTGATTTGCAGATGAGCTGCCAGATCAGCTTTCGTGGAGTTCATGTTGCTATGCGACTATCGTAACAGGCTTCTAGTAAGTGGTCATCAGTAAGGATGTATACTGGTGCATTTACTCAATGGAAAGGACATGATGAAAACAGCCCGATGGTTCATTCATTGCAGCATTGCATATGAGTGATTATGATATATATATATATATGAGTCATACATCAGGATGAATAGATACAACCAGACAACAACTTGATTGTGACGTACAGTTGCGGTACATGGAATTGTGCAGCCTTTTCTGCGGTCTCACACATGCGAAAGCAAGCACGATCCTTTGCAACCTTGACTAATTTGTGTAAAAAGACATGCGAACATGCAAATAACGGTCTGCTAGGCCAAAAGGGGGCAGTGGTTTGCCATCAATGTTGGGGTTCATTGTAGGAGTGAGCCATTTTTTTGTCCATTCACTTGTTGTGAAGCCTCGAGAACGAGTCGTATCCTCCCATGTGGGAAACCCATCTTCGTTGTGGTTTAGGTCGACCTATGCAGTGTGGGGGGCTGGTTTTTTTGTATATGATTAATAGTCATGTATCAATGGTTTTATGAATGTTTTTTTCGTATGCAAGTTCTGTTTTATTCAAGTCAAATTGGATACAATCTGGGCAGAAAAAAACGACCAAACTCCCGCCGTTTTGTCACCCCAAATGGTGGTTTAGTAAGGGTATCCCCCAAAAAATGGCCTTACAAATCTGGTTAAGGATTTGCCCCCCTTAGGTTTAATAGTTCGCCTTACCGAAAAGTTACCTGTTACCCCAATAGGAAGCCAGATCCTCTTCCAACCACCATTTCCCAGACTGCCGTTACTGATCAACATGGAACCGAGGTTTGGAGGCATAAGAAGGAACGAGGCTTGAAAGCTTTGACAGAGTGTCTTGGATGGATGTGTTCCCCCCCAAAAAAAACAAAGGTGACCTTGGGACAGAAACCACCCCAAACAAAAAACATTGGAAAAAATGCAGGTGTTTTTTTCCAGGCCTTAAAAATATAGGAGTCATAAATTTTTAACCTCTAAAGAATTGAAGGTTGTGAGTTACCATGGTAAGGTCACAGTTGAAAATGAAAATTCACACATGTTGGTGAAGGTTTCACCATGTAAAAAACTTAAAAAACACGTGGTGAAAAAGGTTGCTTTGGTGGGAATGTTGTTTTTGGACATCAGCTTTCTTGTTGTGAGTTCAGACGTGTTTTCTTAGTGTTAATTACAGCAGTTGGTGTAGTACATCCATTTTCAGTCCTTACAGGAAATCCTTTTGATTTTTTTTGTGTGCTTACAAGGCCAATGTTGTTTCACATGGATTGGATGTGTGGTGCGAGTTGTCGCTTTTTAAATATGTTTGGCCATGTTGGATTCTCCATTTTCGCAATCCACGTTTTTGAAGATCAACTCGCCAACAGAGTCGTGCCTGAGGGCTGTATCATTGAAGCTGCGATCCATTCGAAGTTGGGAATCCCAAATGTGGTCATCAAGAGGGTGGGTTTCTTGGGAAATGTCAAAAACAACCTGGTTTCAAAAAATTAGAGAATGGAAAAGCCGTATCCCAAGTCTATGATGTTTTGAAAAAAATAGTGGATTGAAGTTCAACTAGTGGATGAATTTTGGTGGGTCAGAGTCAATGCTGGTGCTTGTTTTTTATTTTTCCTGCAGGAATCCTTTTTTTTTGAGAGGAAATTTTACTTGGACCAATGCCTGGAAGCAAACAAACGGGGAAAGTTGTGGGGGGCGGGTTGGTGGTTTGTGTTGATGAGCCACGGTGAGAAATTGGTACGGCACGGTTCGAAAGTGTGCCATATTTTCGTAGGGGTGCAATATTTATATATATATATATATTATTTGTGATTTATGATTGGTAGCCTAGCAACTAGTTGGAGTTTTGAGTTCTTTTTTTGTATACACTAGTAACTTGTCCGTCTCGTCTCGTGATTATCAGTCTTGTTAGAGTGATTGTCACGCTTTTCATTGTTTATAGATACTTCTGATATACACTTCTATTTTTTGATACAATATGCCTGACCTCATTTTTGCACTAGTCGAGAATGAAGATGTTTAATTATGATTTCTCTAGCCGCAAGTCATGCTCCACATGGTCGTTTTCACAGGTGATGTGGGCAAACACTCTCAGCCGCTTTTGGTGCGCGAGGGGGAAGGGAAACGGTGAAGCTGCTGCTTGGGTATTTTCATTCCTTACCTGGTTGGGTACTGCAGCATTAGTGAAAGCATGTGACAACTTACAACGACTTAAGGCTTCATTTGATGTCATTCCACTTGAAAGATGTTGAAAGCAGTTTTGGTTTGTTGATCTCAGAATGATAGAAAAAATCCACGGAACTCAGCTGGGTTGGGTGATCAGCACCCACAAATAATTCAATTTGCATAATCATAAACATATACTAAACATATATATATATATATATACATTTTTTGTGAACACATGGCAAAAGATGACCAAAGATTCAAAGTCGCTTAGTATCTCCAGGTGGCTGCCGAACCACTGCTACAATTGGCCGATTTGACGCGCTTCCTGACAAAGGCATGACTTTTTGGGGGGGTAAATGATCCATAGTTGCTTTGTTTAAAAAGAGATCCTAATTTTGAGACATGATTTATGTGCATTTATTATACTATGACATATCTTGTTAATATATGGATTTGTAATGTCTCACATACAAGAATATGCGAGGGGCGAAAGTCAGGTTCAGGTTCAATTACAATCCTGGTCAGCGAGAGTTGCGTGGGGTAAGAACAATCCACACTCAACGTGTTTGTTGTAACAAACTATTCCTCCGATTCAACTCGACTGTAGGAATACTTGGCTATGTATTCTTTGCCTTTGTATTCAAGTACTTGATGAGAAAAAATCTTAAATGATCTTGCACTCTTGCATTACATTACACTGACAATACTGAGACATCAATTAAGTATCATTTAGACCAATGAAGGGTGAAATTCAGGATGACCATCAGCAGCATCAATAAAAGGTGCTTGAAGTTTTCACCAAAGCTGTGCAGGTCACTCCGTGCGTAGATGAAGCGTACTTGCAATTTTGTCATCGGATCATTGGTTTGGGACACCCAGTGGCGAGGATGAGAACACCAACTTTTGTCGACTTCAGCAACGTTTTGTCATTACATATGATTTGCCATATATAAATATATATAAATATCTATAAATATAAATATATGTATATATATATATTCAGCATTTACATTGTTGCCTTTCAGATGGGCTGAAAACTAGATGCTTTCACACATGTTGATGTCCTTTTCGTTTTGTTGACTTGTTTTGTTTCCAAGTCCACTCACCTGATGATCCAGGTAGTCTGATATATCACACATGTCATATTGCTGACATTTACTGACATTTGTTAGGATCATCTCTTGAATAAGTCGAGTTGATGATTACCTTTGCCCAACAAAAAAAACACTATTTGAGAAAGGTCCCGATGGTTAGAAAATCCGTGGCAGCAGTGGCTCAGAGTTTGTTGTGATGTTGAATTTGCACACTTTTTTGCATTGACCTGGGCCTGGGCCAACTTGTTTTTAAAAACTACACATACCAGTTATATATATTATATACATAGGTTATCTTGTTTCTTCAGCAGTAGGCGCGTTCGATATAATACAAATGACACTTTACCTTTAAGTCGTCTTGAATTTGCTCATCCCTTCGGTCCATGCAGGTCATCGAATTCGAGATCTCCATAGTGAGAAAGAATATGAGGCGGTTGATTGGGTTTCCGGGAAAGGTCTACAATCCTTTAGAATGCCCCGCGTCAGGGAGGCGATCAACACAAAGCTGAGGATCTGCACAGACTTTTTGCTGGTGATTTTTTCTTGAAGATGAAATACATGGCTACGCACAAAGAAGTCAATGTAGTCAATTTTGTGAGTCCATGATGTTCTTTTCCTAAAGTTGTGAGCCCTGCTAGTTTTGTGGAGGGTATGTTATTTTATGCTAGTCACTAGTCTCACTTCTTCCAAAATCAGTTTTGTTTGACTTTGCCGGGCAGAACAGATTTGTTGTTGCTTGTTCGCAGATGTAGAACCGTGCAATGTTTAGCTTCAACACTGACTTGAGATTTTGGTTCCGATTCCCGGAGTTCTTGATCCATTCATTGTTCCGTTGTATCAACAAGATGAAACAACATATACACATAGTTTTTGCATAGAGGTATGATATGACATATGATATATCTCATTTGCAGTTCTACAGATACGTATGTCATGCGTTTACCTATATGCACGTCTTCCGTATGTTCTTTTTCCATACCGTACTTGATGAGTCAGGTACATGGTTAGTAAACAACCCGTACCACGGCCACAGCAAACAGGTGGGGTCCTTTCGTCTTCTCTCCTCGGGCATTCCGATTCCCGTTGGGGGGTCTTGAAGAACCACCGCTTCAGGATGTTCAATAGGGACATTTCTGGTGTTGGTGTTAGATGCGGTCAATCCGTGGGTGTTTCCAAATATGATTTCGAATTCAAGATGAAGAGTAATTACAAGATGTACATTAGATATACTTAGATACACATGCATGATTATTTACTATATGTATTGAATATTGGTTTTGTTACAAGTTGCTCAACTATTTTTAGCAAGACTTGGCTGCCATTGACTGTTCCTTCAAACGGTTTGACTCTTCACAATGTTTTTTTTTAAAGCTTTTTGTATCAAGACTGCAAAAGATGTAAATACCCTCTCATGAATCTACAAAGGCTATGGAAGCTCTCCATGCCCAACAGGAAACATAGCAAGAAATTGGTGGATTCTCTGAGCAATCTTGATTTATCAGAGTCGGATGTGTGCCTTCCATTGGTTGATGCAAGCAATCATGCAACCCCCTTGGCCGAATGATTGGCCCAGGGAAGTGGGGCACAGTGCCGATTCATCCCTGGGCCAATTTCAGGTTTTTGATATATATATAGATATAAGACATATAAGACATTGGCCGTGATGCGGTGTATGATTCCAAGATGATAATCCAAAAAACATGGTGACAGATTCACAGCACCACTCCTCCGCAACAGTCCCAATCAGATGGAAACTCACTTGGATCCTCAACTAAGATCCATACCGTGACGGACACGGATGGCGAAAGCTCAGAGTGCGAAGACCAAGGAAGCCTGAAGGAGCTCGCAGTTCGGGACATACTTAGGTGCTGAAAATAGATTCATACATATGCATACCCTATAATGATTGGTTTTCATACATTGCACACCTTGGCTCCATATTACATATTATGTATCTTTTGGCTGGCAATATCTGAAATTTGTCGATGCTTTGTGGCATTTTTTTGCATAGAATCACCTTTGGCGACAGGTGGTAATTGTATTTCAAGTTTATTGGAAACAATAGAGGATGCTCCAAGATGACCCTGCCAAGTTGCGAGATGAATCTTGGGATTTGCGTGGTGATACTGGCTTCTCTTGTCTCGAATTCGCTACTCTACGTTTATGTGTGGTCTTAGTTCAAAAGACACCATCGTACACCTACTTTTCAACCAACCTGAATTTTGGAAGCATTTTTGACTGCTCCTTTTCCACCTCGGAGGATGTCTTGCAAAGCTCCAAGCTTCAACATAGCTTCAGATAAACACCCTCCACTCCCAGTGAACAATGGCAAGTGAAAATTCACAGAGATCTCCAACGAACTGAAAAAAATTAGATAAATCCTGCATGGTGGCCACTATTGGAAAGGTATGGAAAGGTTTAACGCCATCCCCCCAAAAAACAAAATAAAAAAACGCCAAATCGCTACGACCAACATCAACCAAACAAGCCTTCAATTTTTCGCATCCAATCAACCAGACATGCCTCCCGAAAACTCCCATCCGGAACTAAAATTGAAAATATGTATCCGGACATATTCCCATCAATCTTTGAAGGCAACGAATTGATGGGTTTTTCATGGTTTTTCTATACATATCCAACTGGTGGGGTTATGTATCCGTATCCCTGGAGGGGTAAGGTACCAAACATGGACCCCAACTGATGGACCCCCGTTTCAGGTGGGTTTTGGCGACACGTGCCTATCGTGTCCTTTCAGATGTAAGTGACGCAAACGTGTCACAATTGGAGTTGAAAGTGGTATGGGAAACTCAGTTTTTTTCGGATCGAAAAACCCAAAGTTCAACCGAAAAATATTGACGAAATGTCGGGGTGAGAAACATCTGATTTGATGTTTTTTTTTCATAAAGCATGATCAATAAAAACACTTCCAAATGTTTTTTTTGTTTTGGAATTTGCCAACTATGCTCTTTCAAAGGGACTTTAGTTTCAAAGGAAGGCCTATAATGGTATATAGTACTAGTAATACTAGCACTGATGATGAGTAGAAAAGTATATGTACAGTCGACAATTTTTATTTTCATACATATATAAATATTTGTGTTCATATATTGAAATAGGTGGTGCATACTAGTATATGCATTTTTTCTTTTGGTGGAGATACTGGCACGGGACATGTTAGCATACATTGTCAACGGGTGGTACCTCCAACGGATGACTGTTTCATGTGTACCATTGATGTAAGTAGATTGTAGATGTCATTTGTGTTTGTTTGTATATACACAATGCAAAATGATGCAACATGCTTATATCAGATGCAAATTATGTATCCTGGGAATTATTCTACATGTTAATATCCACATAAAACAAGTCCATATATATATATATATACATATATATATATATTTTCATGTATTATATATAATATATATGATATATATGTTCAAATTTTTGCAAATGGTCATTTTAAATTTTGTTGGTGCCACCAAAACAATCAACAGCCGCTTTTCGCCATGGAGCTCCACAGCATCTCACAGCTCCAGGCCTTGAACCAGTTGCAGGGCCTTTGTCAAGCAGAAGAGTATGCAGCAACACTGGAGCCGTTGCACCTGTGGCCGTTGGTTGGTGGAGATATCAACGATTCAACATGTATCAACGACTATTCCTGAAGAAAACATGGATGACACAGTGAAACACCCGCCTCCTCATATATGTTGATTCGACAGCTGGATTTTAAACCTGATGATTACAGATACTCTTTGACTAAAGTCTCATGAGTTCTTTGCTTGATAAGGTCTCTCTCCATCTCCCTTAACAGGGTTCGACTGCCACTTGACAAGGTGTCACTCACCATCACTCCTCAGGTATGGCTTAGTCAGAGCTAATGATAAGGTGAATAGCAGACCTGAGGAGAAGAACATGGTACCCTCCTGGGAAGTAACATATCCCCCTACCATTTTTGAAGATGATGAATGATTTTGCTTTTCCCCAGGTGGGATGTGCTAGTTCCCCGCAACATGTACCTTTTTCGATTGCCAAATTGGAAGATGTCATCCCACTATGGTCTTCGGACTTTGGAATGCATAAATACTACGTACGTATATACAGAGTCAGTGCCGTGACTCTAAAGTCATTAGATCCATTTTTTGTGGACTGTACAAGTGAGAGTTGTTCTGAAAAAATACTTGATTCATGGTGCTGGATTCATTTCAGTTTGCACACTCCTTTGGGAAGTAGCATGGCCCCCTCCCAACTTGAGTGCTATGTGAAAAATTGGAGTATCATGCATAATTACTTATACCTTGGGGTAAATTACAGCAAACCAACATAGACATTTTTGAATCCACTTTTTGTATTACCCTTCTAGGGAACGGATCACACATCCCCTCACAAAAGCTGGCACTCTTGAGTCGATGTTTTTCCGGCTTTCCTCCATGGGGAGAGATGTTATGTATCCGTGCCCCGGAGGGTATACATCATTCCCATTCTTAATCATTTGCGGATGTCCAATCTGTTTTTTTTGATTTTAGCAGTGGAAGTTGGAAAATCTCCAGTGTTGAACATCCAGGACAAGCTACAACAAAGGCTGAATGGTGAAGCCGAGGTGACATGGGTTGACATTTCTGAGGGCAAATGATGTGGTTGAAACTCTTATTTGGACGGTTTTCTTAAGCGGTTCCTATGGATCCTATCATGGTTTCATGTGGATTAGTATGGATGATTCTCCAACACATGGCAGGTGAAAAAACGAATGGAAGTTGTCAAGATGTGGCTTTATTCTTCGGAAAAAAAACACAAACTTCTGAGGGTAAAGATGTTTTGCCCAAATCCTCTTTGTGGTGGATTTGGATTCTCTTGTGTAGGCCATAACTTATAGTCGTGCTTCTAGGAAGTACATGTTATGTACTGTGCATCGGTTTGGTTGGTGCATGCAAAGACTGTTGAAGTATGACAGAAATGGTGTTGCGGTGTTTCAGTATCAAAGCCTTTTGGTGCTTGGACAAATTATTGGGAATTCCGGAGCGAGACATGCCACACGACACGGTGTGATAGACGTTTTGACAGTAAATTGAAGACTTGGATTTTGAAAAAGTCGGTCTCAAGTGTTAGGCTTGCAAGAAGCCTAAATCTAAGACTAAAGGTTTGACCTCCCAATTGCAAGTGCATGGTCAAGATCTTTCAAGTTATTTCTGACTGGCATGGCACATCTCCAAACTTAATCTAAACATATATATATATATATCACATGTTCTTTTCCAGGAAATGACTCCTTTAATTTGAAAAATCTAGGTTATCATGAGTTTGATGGACACCAACAAAATAACAAAAAGATCGGATTATTTGAATGAACACATTGGATGCACGGTTTTTCGAGGTCATGAATAGGTCACCATTTTGTCAGCTTCACTGCAGGCAACGACCAGTGAAGCAACAGAGGAACGACCAGTGCAAGGATGGCCCAGAGAAGAGGAGTGTAACGTCGTAACGGAAGAATTTTGGACAATTAGGTCATGTAATTCTGGAAACTCCTCAACAGGACTTATTTAGTAACACATATACACATAGTAGATACATATATGCACCATATATCGTATATTTGCGTATAGTTGCGTATATTTCTATACATTTTTTACCATATATTCATATATCGTTTAGAAACAACACAATATTATTTCTAGTGTTTTTATCTATACACCACTTCTATCTAAAGGTGGGTGTTTCCGGCATAGTCGTCATAAACAACTGTCCATTTCACGTGATTTCCCGGTGATTCCAAGGTTTGATACTGCTTTTGCCACAGCCCGGAGCCCAGCGAGTTGAAACCGAACATTGGGGGATTGGGAAAAGGGAGCTGATCCTGGAACCAAGTTTGGGTTTCAGGGGACGACTTCGGTTAGATTTCAGGTTGGGTTCTTAACTCCTTGTTGGCTTTGAAAAAGCGAATGCAAGGAGGGGTGAAAGAAAGAAACTCCATGAGAATTGCAAATAGCATCAAATAGCCATGGGTTAGAAGCTGGTATAAACCTTTCTTACACTGCTCGGTTGAAACCCCATGCTTCGGGTTTGTGTTTGGCAACCCAAAAGCTTGGCGGCGCAATGAGTTTTTGTCAACATAGATTGGACGTCAAAACACTCCACGAAAGCACCAAAGTGCCAATTGATAAGTGGGTCTCGGGCTTGGGGTGATGCAAGGTTCAAGGATTCGAGAGAGTTGTTTGAGAGGATGTGTACCTGTCTTTTGAATGCTATCTATCAGATAGGGGACACTAGATTCACTAGATTGGAATTGTCCAAATGAAGTGACTCACACCTTAAATGGTGGATTGATGTAACATATGCAGGCAAAACTGAACATGTTGCACCAGAGTGATCCCAGATTGGAATGGTGCATAGGAAATGTTCAGAAAATCTAAGGAAACATGGCCAGATACCTCCATGAGGCTTCATTCTCTTTAGCCAGCACCACAAAAATCTGAAGGCACTTCACATCCCATGATCACATCACTCACATCTGATGGGAAATTCATGCTTCACTTGGTGGATGTTTTCCATGTTTCCAGGTGCTTCGCTTGGGCTCAGAAGCAACTCAAGAGGCGAAGATGGAGGAGAGACTTGTGGAAGGGGGAACCAGGATTGAAAACGAAATCTCCTTCAAACAAAAATTGTGGTTGAGTTTTGTTTACCAAAATGAGCATCTAAGGTGATGGAGGAAGATGTAATCACAGTTTTAAGATGTTTCAAGTAGTGTTACAAATAAGAATTGTATATAATATGTGCTGTAAATTCCAAATCTTCTTGGTAGTCGTTTCTTATTGGAATTAAGACTCACATACATACATGTTTGTGCAAGCGCAATCCAACAGTGGTTGTTATCTTTGTCATTTTTATGGGTTTGGTTGGGCATTCTGACTGTAGTTATTCATGACATCAGGTGGCTTGCAACATACATTACAACCTGCATGCAGCAAGGCAACACGGTTTGACATCACATCTCCAGTACATACTGCATTCACAATAGAGAAGATACAGAACAACAATTCTCATTATTATAGATAATCCTCTTCATGTAATTTATTGCAAATTCTTCTTTTGAAACTGCAAACTTTGTAGGATTCTTAAGGGA
The DNA here is from genome assembly GCA_000507305.1 of Breviolum minutum Mf 1.05b.01. Classification (NCBI taxonomy): domain Eukaryota; class Dinophyceae; order Suessiales; family Symbiodiniaceae; genus Breviolum; species Breviolum minutum. The sequence continues at coordinate 128,690 of DF239845.1, forward strand.
ACATTAGGGAAGATTGGGGGAATCACCATCCCCCCTTAAGAATCCCAAACAAAAATTGAGTTTGTGAAAATTTTTGGTCACATGTCTTTGTTGGCTGCCAGGTCATGGACTTCGTCGTTGGGGAGAAAGCTCGCTGTGCCCATTGACCCGGAGAATTTTTTCACGGTGAATTTTACCCTAAGGATCCATGTACTGTATGGTTTATTTATTCACACTTGGTTGATTTTTTATGGTAAATTGTAGGTAAATATACCATATACATGGATGCTATGGGTTATAAATGTAGCAGTGCATAGTTTTTTTGAACAAAAATATCGTTGATCATCTACACGGGTCCGAGGATCTACATGTGCATCTAAGGGCACCCCATGTTTTGGTTTCAGATGCCTGAAGTAACTTGGATACAAACTTGAAATGACAGGGTTTGTTCCAATACGCAAAAAACCAGAGGTATTTACAGCCATGCTTGCACCACCCACCCACCCACCCACCCATCACCACCCACCGCCTGTGGAAGTGGTATACGGGTTGACCATGGACCCGAGGTCCCAGCTGTTGAACCTGTCACGGAGGGCGGCGCTGTTGGGGTGCTCCAGTTTCGCCTGGACCATTGTGCGATGGTTGGCTGACAGGTTCATCGAAATGCCACATTGGAAAATGATGAAAATGATAGCGTATCTTTACAGGCAAGCACAGATATCATGATATCTAAAGATTCATTTTAGTTGAAAGTGAATGCCATTGAAATCAGTGATCTTCAGCATTGCATCTGAATCGAGGTTCCAATAAAAGGGCCTTTTGGCATAGTAGAATTCATCGCTCACAATCTGGAAAATTGATGTTCAAGAAATGTGTCAATCAAGCTTTTTGGCATTCAAATGATGACATTAAACAAGGAACTGTGCGATTCATGGAAGTTGGTGAACTATTGTGCAAAAACATTTTCTTTTCGACCCTAGGGCCCTAGGGTCAAGATTTTGAATTTCACCAGCATGTTTCCATTAAATTTTCCTTCAACCACCTACATAATGTTTGTTTTTTGTGCGTACCGTATATATATTTCAAAACCCTGCCCTGGGAGGGCCCTCCCAAAAACCTGCAAGTAAGAGTTTCAAACGAACCATTAGTTTGGATTTTGTAGCTCTTACAGGGTTGGGCAACCAGTGGCCTTGTCCAGGAACCCACAGTGGATCCAGCGATGCGGGTGTCTTGGCGAGATGGTTTCCCTGACATTTCCGCATGAAGTTTCTTTGGGTCAAGGTGCAACGTTTGGTTGATTTTACCACGTGACTATGACTTAGTAACAAGTGGAAAGATAGAATACACATGTTTTCCCATTTCATGGGACTCAACTAGCAAAAATCCAATGCTTTGATTGAGTTGGCATTCAGCTAGTGATCATGTTGTCATTGACTTCCTTCATACCAGTGGCAAGGGCGCAAACTTTGGGAGACGAATGACATACCCGCTAAAGACGATACAAGTTTCAACTCTTCAAGTGAATTTGGACGGGTTTTTGCTGAACAAAACTTAAGGCCGCTAGTCATTAATGTCCCATCAAAATCAGCAAAAAATATGAAATGTGAATGTAAATGCATTCTGTAGTACCATCTATTTTTGTTTGTATTTGTGCATCCATTGTGAAGGAATCTTTGAAGTCTATGCATAGCAGTTGGAAAGTCAACTCGCCAATGAAATTTCATTCCTGTCAGGTTCACACAGTGATGATTGCCTGAAACTCAATCTGTCATACATTTTCACGTGTCAAAACAGTTCATCCTACTTATTCGATCCACATGACCTTTCTCTTAGATGCTCTAACTAATGCATTGATGTAATGTAAATACTCGTAGGATATTTTCTGAAATACAGCTGATAAGCTCGAAACATGACAAGCCTGGGACATCAGATTACTGTAATGGGTGCTTGAGTGTGCTTGAGTCAACACTTTCCTTGCATGTTCATTTCATGTCCTTTGTTTATATCTATTTTTTTCAAAGCATTTGCCAAACACTTTGGATTTCAGATGTGAGGAGAAGACATTTTAAGATTTAGAGGCATTTGACACGTATCAGCTTGATGGATAACTACTGTGTTTTCCTAATTAGTTGGAAATCGATCTCACAGGCTGTTTCAGATGAGATCCCTTTCGAACTCTTTTGGCCAATGGTGAGAGACGACATTGTTACTCAGACAGCAGTTGTGGTTGGATAGGTTGTTGTTGTTGTTGTTGTTGTTGTTGTTGTTGCTGTTGCTGGTGGTGGTGTTGGTGGTGTTGGTGGTGTTGGTGGTGCTGGTGCTGGTGGTGGTGGAAGAGGAGATACTGTACCCTTTGGGAGCCATCATTTTCAGGTCCATGTTAGTTTTCGGGGGAAATAAGTCTGGCAAAGTTTCGGTTGCTGGCTGCCATTTGACAAGCTACCAGCTACCTTGCCGAATTCATTGCGGAGATGCCGCCAGTCGTCTTCCAACTATTCCTTTTGTTTCCAAAAGAGATTGCTATAGTTTTTTTTTACAGATACGAAGTCATTCACAGTTTATCTCTAAAACCAGCATTTCTGAATCATGGTTGGTTCAAAATCAGCTTGTCTCAACCTTGCGAACCCACCGTTCTTAGGTGGCAGCTGTACGCCAACTTTGCCCCAGGGGAGTCCCAGGAATGGTTGGGAACTCCCAGTCAGCGGGTTCCGTGATGTGATACCAATCTTGTCTTGGTGGTTTGGGGCCTGGTGGTTTGGATTCCCCCCTTCTGTTGACGGGATTGGAATTCTTAGGGGTATCCCGATTCGAATCCCCCAACCACCAAGCATGCCATTCGCTGATCATTTGGAGTGATCAAGATGTGCCGGCCACTGGCCTCACATCCATAGTTGTGAGGCCTGATGGTACATAGCAAGGTAAAACATGGTGGAAGGTATAGATGGATGTGTAATTCCTCAAAGGTGTACTGAGATAGGGATTTTCGGGGTCATGTTGAACATGTTGGTAACCATGGACTTTCCAGTTGATGTTGAGTCAGTGGATCTTCTAGGCATTTTGAAAAGGTAATCACATGTTCAATCAGGATCGACTAAGCATCAGTTTAGGTAACAAACCTATTCCATTTTAGTTTCCATTTCACTGTTTTGTTTGGCTTTATTATTGTCAACGGATTGTTTTTTGCCCTCTTATGTCCCACATTTTTTCAACTAGGCCAGGCTTAGGCGGCCATCTTCCTCGGCGGCATAACTCAGGAAGAAGCCGTGCGGCAAGGTGTGGTTCGAAATGGCATGGGTCCCATCGCGCAAAAGTTGACATTGCAAGAGGCGGGGGAAAATGCACGCTGATGACTGCAGGGTGCGGCTGTAGGTGAGTATGAAGTTGAGGGTTTGGAAACAACAGGTTTACATCATGAGTTGTGGAAGAAGTTGTGGAAGTTCTATTTTGATGATAAAATGATATATATTGACGATGTGCAACGGAAAAAACAGTTGAAGGTTTTTTTGGAAATGTTTTGATGCTTTGATTCTTCAATTTTTACAGAATGTTGCATGTCATTTCGCAGTTGAAACCAGGCCCGCCATAGAGTCACAAGCACAACTTCTAACAGGGATGAAATGCTTAATTCAAAGTTTTAAAGTTCTTTCGGCTTGTTGACCTGTCATGCTTCATCCAGATTACTGGTAACAATCTCTATTCACGCTTTGTTTGCCACCGTGACAGTTTGTAGAGATCCATTTTTTTCTCAGATAAAGAGGGAAGAACTCACCTTTGTTGGCAATCTTTATTTTGATCCAAGTGCACTTCAATAAGAAACACCTGGAGCCTGGACAGAAATCAATGGTTGGGAGCGGCCGCCTTTCCTCTTGTTTTTCAGCCTGTGGAGAACTCTGAGTTTAAGGGCATGTAGTACCCATGTGTCAACAAAGGTACCAAACCTCCAAACAATGGAACTGCCGCACCTGAAACTTGATAGCCTAGCATAGCCCCTTCTGAAACCATTTTTTTTCAGTTTTATAAAGTTTCAGGGTTATGCAGAGATTCGATACCCTCCAGTAAACTCCTAGCGTGGCAATGGAGGAACATGCCCATGAAAAACAATAGGGATATACATCGACTCAATCCGGGTCCATTTTCCCACAAGCTTTGTGAGGCAGAAAACTTGGCGACCAGGGTAGGTCATGTGGCTACTTGGCAGCACGGAAAGGTCGTTTTTCTGAAATGACATGGAATTTTTGTAGGGGTGAAAATGGTGAAATGACCGACCCTTAAAAGATGGCATCCAATAACGAACATGATCCACCAAAATATACTGTGACACTAAACTCTAAACCATTGCTTTGTAATTTTGTCTTTGTTTTAGATTGACACACATCAAAATCTAGTTGGTGGTTTCAAACATTGTTTAAGTTTATGTTCATGCCTATGTATTGGAAATGATTTTCATTTGACGAGCATGTTTTTTTTAGATGGGCGGTTCAACCACCAACATCAACGACTATTGAACCAAAAGATTAGGATGCAAGCAAACTCAAATCCCCAGAAGCTCTAAAAAGTGTGGTATATTTACCCATAAAATATCATGCATTTGCATCAAAAAACAGGTGAACCCAACATCAAAGAACGACCTCCCGGTCGAAACGTCGCCGGGTTGTCGTCGGGTCCGAAAGGTGCAGACTGGTGTGACGGTGGATCCGGAAGCTCTTCAGGTATCCGGGTTGGCTGTTGAGACTGAAACGTGTGCAACAAGTCATCGCATAGTTTTTTGGGAAGTCCTAAAAATTATTGAACTTAGGAGGAACTAAAACAACTAATTACTGTATAATTGTGATCAGTGATTAGTGTATGTTTGATTTTGTTGTGTTGTTTGTGTTCCTACCTTGCAAAGCTGCACATGTTGGAAGTATGTCAAGTGCGGTGCGCATGGGATGCCTACGGTGACTGTAAATGATGTCACATTCATGCTGGAATCTTGAGGAGATTTGTTGAACAACATGTCAATGAGTGCCCCGTTTTCGTTGATAGATGCTTTGCGAGGAAGCACAGAAAGAGAAGGCTAAGAACCAACAGAACGAGCCTCTTGGTTCTGAATCTCATACCGGTTGGAGTGGCTGGCAATCTTCAGTATGATGATTTGGATGCATTGTTTTGAAATCAGTTGCATGTTCATGTCAAAAACACTTCACCCAAATAACCTCATGATGATCCGTCAAGATATGCCATTTACTTTTAGGCTAGACCTCTCTAGGCAAAACAAAAACTATATTTGGTTTTGACCAAAAGCAATGTTGCAACCAGGGGCATTTAGTTACAGATTGCAGTGTTTGCATAATGGCCGCATTGTTTTCTTGATTTCAGCCAATTTGACACAAGTGAGAGGTGTTGCAGGCTGGGTAGTCTTGTAGCATGGCACAAAGCAAGTGGTTGAAACAGGTTGTTTAGTTTAGAATTTAGATCCTTTTGAATGGTTTCTTTGGTCTTCATTTCTAGGCACATTGAACTTGACATGACAGAAGTGCTTTGTTTGAGCTGTGTACGAAAGCAAGTTAATTAGATTGTTTTTTTCTTTAATCCCCATTCGCGAGGAGCTCTGAGTTTGTTTGCTTGTTTTGAAGATGAAGGGCTTTGCAGGGGAAGTGTTGGATTTGAGCAAAAACAACACATGGCAACATTGCAGGAGACGCAGGCAGCAGAGGAGATAACCTATCAAGATCTATCATGTGTTAATGATATGGTTAATTGTGAGTCGTGTTGAAAATACAGACAATATCAGTACTACATTAACTACATACAAGTTATTAAATAGATCTTCATTTGTTCCATGGCACAAATTTAGATCATTTACAATAAACAGCCGGTTTTTTTTATGGTTCTTCATTTGTTGTTTCTCTATTTGGCCTTGTCATTGTTCAAGATTCTCAGGACCATCCAGTTGGCAAACAGGGTGCAGTTCAGCCCGAAGGGTGACAACACTTGGGTACCAGGCTTCTGCGGCGGATGATAGGTAGGTACTGTTGATGGCAACCAGAAATCAGGCGTTCACCAGTTGAGGGAAAGGTAGTTTATCCCCATTGTTTTTTCAGGGTTTGGCACCTTTAGGATTTCTGAAGCATCAACAGTATCACTGGCACACATCAGTTGGCCACATTGACTCATATTGCCATCATTGGTTTTGGTTAAAAAAATTGGGGGATGGCATGTGTGGCTTGTTGGGAGGTGCGACCAAAAAATAACAAGTCAACTTAAAAGTCTAAGGGTTCGACCCTTCCAACCCATATCATGAAAAACGTACTGAACCATCCATGATGCAAATCACGTCATGTTTCATGATTGACGAATTACATATCCTCATGTTTTCGGTAGATGTCATTTAAATTTCCATCCTTGAGATCCACATGGAATGTTTCCTATACAAATCCCTCCGCACCTCCCGTTTTCAGAAACCGCCTGTTCCCGGTTGATCGTCATTTTCTTGCGGAGATATGAAAATCGAGACCGGAAAACGGCAGGTTTTTTTTGGGGGGTTTTCCTTGGTTCCTTGGTTTCGCAGTGTATTTTTCGAGCCTGCAAGCTTGCATAGTACATCGTATGCATATGAAATTTGTTGCAACCACGAAATATGTGCTCCCGTTTCAGTGGGGTGCCATGATTCACCCCTTGGATTTATGTGGTGCTGTGAGGTGTATGGAGCAATGATAGATGCACTCCCTCAGTTCATTCGTGCAATAAAGAAATGTACAAAAACGCTCGTCAAAATGAGGATTCATTTTTGGTGGGGAGAACGCTGTAAACACTAAGGCATGGTTCAAAAAGAAAATGCAGCAGGTGGAAGTGTCCGAAGAAGCGAGCCAATAATCCACCACCTTTCTACTGGCTGTAAATACAAACAATCGGTGGCAATTGACGTGATGAAACATGATCGCCATGAAAATGTAAGTTTGTTCTTTTTTTGAAACGTAACACATCTGTCTTTACATCTTGCCTCATTGTATATATCATATAAATTTTAAACAATACATTATATACCGATATACCTATTTATATATAATTCATTTTTTCATACACCATTCATTTAACATCTATACATACTAATTATTGTAGATTTGGATGTTTGATGACTTTCTATTAGATTTGTCACCACCTTTCTATATCCATCCGTAAAGGCACAGTAGTGGGGCAAGTGGGCGAATGTCTTTGCCTCGTTTGGGCGCCCATTTGGGGAGGTAAATCCCCTTCAGGGTGTTGGTTGATGAAAGATGATGATTTTGTGCTTAAAAACCATGATGTTGCTTGGTTAACACTATTTGCAAGACAGTGTTAGTTTTTAGAATATTGAGAGAGAGAGCATGTTGAAAAACTGGTTGGTTTTCAAAGGGAATGGACTTTAATCTATATAATCGATATACATGAACAGCGCGGCTAATGTGATGTTCCGCTTTATGACTTTTTTCAAATTACATTGTGCAGATCTATGAGTGGACAACTGTTTTAGATAAGGCATCCTCAGGCACCATGACCAGCACTCTCGAAGTCTTCCACCATTTCTGGAATATGATGCATAAAGACTTATGTATTCAAAGGTATGTTTGAAGGGAGTCATCTATTTGGGAATAAGAGTCGAAGATATGAAGTCGAAACTAGAATGAACAGCAATACACAATCATGTTTAGTTTAGATGTAACAAGGCCTGCAGGTATAATCTAAGCAGTGGTATCAGATCTTCTGGACTTCATCCATCATCCATCAGTATCATCTTCACCCAACTTCCAAAGTCATGGAAAGTCAAGGTTGATTCGCACGGAATTTTCGGAAGGTTTGGATGTTAATTTCCCCACCCCCCGGAACCAGGTGGACGACGAGGGCGTCCTTTTTGACAAGTTGCCACGCGCCCGTGTGCGCCTGCCGTTGGTGCCTCAGATGTTTTCGGGAAGTTTTTGTGTGGTCAGAAATCACCTAAAAAACGTGGATGAAATTTGAAGTGAATCATGTCAGAAATCACCCAAAATGAGCATCTTTCTGAAGGAGATCATTTTTTTCATTGATGCAATTCTCACACTCTCTGAGTGTGTTCAAACATGATGCGCAGGAAACAATGCATATGGAATTTTGCCAAATTTTTGCCATTTATGCAGAAGACTCTCATCTATTCTCATCGTTAGCGTCTTATTATCCTCATGTTCATCTGTTTGAGAAGGCCTGGGCCTGGAAAGAGAGACAGTGAGGGAACTCAGCGCCCGAGCTGGACTGAATTCGGTCAAGCAGCGTCAAACATTAAGGGGTTTTTGATTTGCGTGGGATATTGGCCATTGGTATGGGATTTTTTGAATTGTCCAAATATATCCAAATATTGCGGTGGCAACATATCCTGCAAGATCGTGAATGCCTATGAGAGGGAGAGATATAATGGCAAGATGATGTCAATTAAAAGTTCCAGATGATACAACACTAGTTGATTAAATGGTTACGGTTAGCAATTAAAACCTCGCCAATTTGATCCATCATTCTTAGGTAGCATATGACTTCAAAGTATCCCAGAATGTTTGGGAAACTCAACTTTCCACACTTAGAATCCCCATATGTTGATGAATCTCTTGAAGTTTATCTTGATTCGACTTCACATATGGACCAGAACCCATTTCTACAGGTCTTGGGAGTGCAGGTGGTACACCCATCCAAGCAGTCTTATCTCAGGCGCGGTCTGATTGAAGGTTAAAAAGTGGCAGTTTAGACACTGGCGACTAAAAACAAGATCCAATTGAAAGGCCTTTTATTGAAGTTGTTCTTTTTTCATGTTCACAGCGATCCTTGGGGAAATGATCCAATTGTGACTTCCGCATATTTTGTCAACTCGATTGAAACTACCCAAAAAAAATAGCTATGATGAAGGGGTAGATGTTTGGAGCAAATAGGGCTCTTGAGGCCCCGCTTCCCCTATGTCCCTGCTAGTTGCTTTGGTTTGGTTTACCCATTTGAAATTGAAAAATAGACATGATATATAAAATATCTACGTACATATTATTTATTATTATGCATTATTTGATGATCTTTGATTTTATCTTTCAGTTTTTTTTCTGAGTTGTAAATTCGATGAAACATTTTCTCCTTTCAATGTCCCTACTGTTTTGGATCCAAGAAAACACGAAAAACTCCAACGGATTTCGGATCTGAAGGCGGGCCTCGTGCGGATCCGTGAACACTTGCGACGACGACAAGAGGAATGGGTTGGGGAGCCAATTGTCAAGGGAGAGAAAAGAAACATCATAAGAGTGGTTAATTTGGGCGAGTTTCGCAATCTTATTTTTGATTCAATTATATTGATGGTTGTATTTTCAATGAATGTGAGTGTATGTGCTTCTGTTTTTTCCACCATTTCGTAGAGACGATCCACTGTGATGTAGATTCAGATGCCGCGTGGAAATGCATGAAGACTGGTATTGAATTACGGATTTCTCACTTTTAACCACATCATATCCATTTCTTTGTTGGATGCCCCGGGGAAAAAATATATCCATTTGTTTTCAGATGTTTTTTAGCTGTTTTTTTCCCACCAGATGGACCAGCCTTGGGCTAAAACCTAAATTTTGAGCAATTCTACACTGGCTGTTCTGAGGTAATGCTAGAGAGAACTGAGCACTGATTGCTTTGGAAGGAGAACACGGCAATTAGACAGAGTTGTGGCTAGTATGGTCTAATACGTATATATAATGATTTGAGGCGGAACGTCGTGCACAGCAAACTGGCTCATCTGGCAATGGTTGGGTCCTCAGTTGGTTCATCAGTTAAGGCATGTTGAAGCGAAACGAAAAGATGAATTGTTGATATACACTTTTTCCAGTGTATCTACCAACTTCTGATCATATTTTGATCCTAACCTGATTCTACCCAAATCTTACTTGTACCTCCTCCCATAATCGTGGAATTGGAACATGCAATGAAAATGGCCCTTTTGTAAAGGAGACGATCGTCTTTTTGTGGGTCCCATTCTCCACTGAACCATGATAAGAGTATACTAAAATGATGTACACTCTGGTAAACTAACATAGCAATAGAAAATCAACCCGGATTGAGTCGATGTATTTCCTATTGAAAACGGTGAAATTTCATTGCTCTGGTAAATTATGTTTTCCATTTCGGTGCACACTTAGCATCTGAGGTGCTCGGGCTGTCGACGAGGTGATGACCTTGGTTTCTTTCATTGATCCGGTTGTTGCCGTGGCATGGACCCGGTAGTGTCAGTGGTAAAATGCATTTATCAGTTGTCATTTATGATTTTTCCGTGGTCAAATCATGTCAAATCATAGGAGTTATTTTTCTTTATCAAATCGCCGTCATAATGATGTGAGATGTTTTGTGAACAGTTTGATGCTATGGAATTATTCCTGATTTATTTTATGCAGTTGCAGCAATTTCGCCATGGACATCTCTGTCTCCAAACCTCGAGCCTCAATTTCCCTGTTTCAAGCGATTCATTTGTTGTAGCGGGATGTTGTTCTGACTTGGAAGGAATATCTAATATATTTTGATATAATGTGTATATATATATATATATGCATACATATCTAGAATTCCGATAGATATTTGATATTTGTGTATTTAACTGTATCTACTTTCTTACTCATATTCATTGAAATGATAAGATAGCCTTTTTGGTCTCGAACAAAAAACACACGAGCCAAGTTCAAGGCAGCCGCCGGAAGTGAACAGAGGTCGCTGGGAGCCTGGGAGGGCGGGGGGGTTTACTGTTTACCCTCTTGGGAACGAAAACAGATCACAAATCCCATCCAAAGTCACTTGGGAAGATGAGCTTTCTTTCGCTTCAAAAATGGTGGGATATGTTAGTTCTGTATTACAGGGTCGCCTTGGTGATTCTTGGTGCGACTATTGGTTCTTAAGAGATGTTTGAGGTGGCGTCGGAAAGCTAAGCAAGGGTGGCAAAAAGCATCAAGCTTTTGGAATGAAAAACATGTTTTTTCCATGCCAAAACAAGCAGCAAACAAAATGCATCCAAAAAGCGATGACTTTTGAGAATCCTTTGTCTCACCGCGACTGAAGAGAGGATAGTGGTTTTGATACTAAGTGGTACGGGTACTAGATATATACTTAGTCTACTATGAATGACAATGCCTGATATTATATACACAGTATATAATTATATATAAATACCATCGCCCTTCAGCAATACAAGGTATTTCCAAGTTTCCCCTATTGGCCCCCCAGTTTGCCTGGCTTTCCCCCACAAGGACTCCAACTTCTTCGCGACCAAACTCTTCTCCAGTACCTGTGGCATCCTTAAACAACGCCTAGGTGGAGCTTCAATTGGCTTTGAATCATTGGATGATTTTTCATGGTTGGAATATACGAAGCAATCCAGTTGCATGAAATATGACCAAAAACCTCCAAGGCATTCCAAGGCTACAACCAATCAGGGCAACTTTTCGTGCTTCCCATTTTACGCCCCCCCCCCCCCTCTCCAAAAAAAAACAACATGTTTTTCCTTGAAAAAAAAATCCTCTAAGAAACATACCCTCCAGGGAACTAACATATCCCCCAAAAATGGCATTTTGAAGATGATTTTCCTTTTCCCAAGGGTGGGATATGTTAGTTCCCTGGAGGGTAATTTGAACGTGACTGAATCTATCCCAGGCTTTGGTTCACCGTTCGCGTGCTTCCTCCGCTCCTTCCATCGATGGCACCCGGGGCCCCAAAACTGTGATGATTCCTGATTGTCATTGCCCATAACATCCATGTAGAGTGTATTTTACCAGTAAAAACAACCAAATGTAGGTAAATATACCATACATGGATGGTATGGGTTGTAAATTGTAAACCTTCAAAGATTAATGGGGATGGTAACAGGGTTACTTCAAAACTGACTATCTCGCCTCAACATACGGTACTATCATGATCCATTATGAATTATGAATTTTCGACCTCCAAAAATCGCATGTGGGAAAATATGCGGGAAATGGATGTCCCCAAAATGGAAGAGCCAAGATATGGAAATGCGATATTTGGACTCCATGAGTTGAACGTATATTAAAGGTGGGTGTTGATGGAAGAAGTCATCCACCAATTCGATAAGTATTTTGTCGAATTTATCTATAAAATAGCAACTTAAACATGTTTTAAGATATCATATAGTGCAGGAGTTCTTCCATTCTTCCATGTCCATTCGGGATTAAGCGCTCCATGTGTCTTTTTTTTCTAAAAGTGTGTGTTTCACTGGATTCAGCTTTGATCATCATCATTGTTTCTTCCATACACCCCCAAAAATTACCATGGAACTCCCAAAATTGGTGCTTTGGGTTGATGTTTCTCCTTTTCCAAGGGGGATATTTTCAGGTTCCATGTTAGCTTTTTGGGGGTGTACTCTTCCAGACAATTGATGGACAATGACTTTTTGGTGTATGAATTTTTACGCAGCTCCGTTGCAACATGGCCAGAGATCAACAAGTTGATTTGTCATGTAGGTAAAGAATCCTGAATTGCAGGATGTTTGCCAAAGAAAATACAGGCCTTCCTTTTTTTGTTGCCATTTTAAAATTTACAGAGCTGGAAAATACAAAACAAGACGTCAGTCTCAGCAAAAAAAGCTTTGAAGAGGAACCCTAGCTAGACAAACAGTAATGAACTAATATAGATATGTCTAGGGCTTCCCCTTGAGAGTCAAACATGCCATGTCACAAGTTTTTGTTGGCATCGAAGGTGCTATGCGACGAGGACGGGAATTCAGTGAAGGCTTAAGGGGGGTATCTCCAGATTTTTGGTACCAAGCTTGTCTCAGGACGCTTTATACTTGTTTGCATTTTGTTCATGTTCATTTTTGATACTGGGAGGGGGCCACACCCAATTTACTGTATACCATGTTTATGCTAAGTTTCTGTTTCGAACTTGTTGCAAACATAGTATATGTTTGCAGAATACGTACCTTTGTGCTTTTACTATACATACATATATAATATATATATATATATTTGCATAACCCCACCGAACTGGCTGTCTGTCCACTATGGTGTAATTTGTGTGTTTTTTTGTTTGAACATGTTTCCTTGAAACAGGGTGTGTGTGACTTTTTTCGTGAACAAGAAATAAAGACAATCCATTGTTTAGAATGTTTGCCCCCCATGTCATGAATCTGAAGGGTGCATGTTGTGATCCTGTCGAGTTAAGCAAGGCCTTTTGTTGAGCCGTGATGCATCCCTGAGCGAAGTGGATGCCAACGGATTGGATGTGGTCGGGAAATCCTGAGATGTCGAGGTTGATGTTGAGACATGGCATTCTCCAGGTTTTAGAAGAAGGATGTTTATAGAAAGTTCCCATGGAAGTTGACATATTTGAGATGGAAGTCGGAACTACAGGAGAGTGATACCGTTGGCTTAAAGTATTATATACTTGCATTACTTGAGAGGTACTTTGTCCTGTTCATTGATGCGGGCTTATTGCCTCATAGTGGTGGTGCACATGTTTTAAACCTCTCAAAGAGTCAAGAGCAGCAGCATCATTGACGTGCTCCCCACACCCAGAAACAGTCAGTGAATAGGGGTGTTTCTATGAAAGCATGTGATCCTGTTGGTGGCTCTTGCGGTGTCACGGTAGCATCCATGCCACCCTCAGGTTCAATTCATGGAAGATGAGGCCTGGAATACACCAATAAAAAAGAGGTGGTTTCTTTTGAAGGGGCGGTCAGTTGAGATGTTTCCAAGGCTCTGTTTCTTGCATATAAGCAGCCTTCATTGATATTCTATTCCAAGGCTCCGAGGAAAGATGGAAATCCGATTCTCCACTTAGGCCATCATTGTTTTGCTACACTCTTTCTGTTTTTGGTTGATATCTCTAAATATCTTGGAATTTTCGTTCATGAGCTCCCTCCACAAAAGTAACATATCCCGGAGAATATCCCATCAAAAATCACTTTTGAGTCGCTGTCTTTTTCCCCCAACATGGGACATGTTAGTTCCCTGGAGGGTAGTGATGCTCAATTTCACCATTTTTTTCCATCGTCCACATTGACAGTGCTTTTGTCAGAATTGTTTGGCTCCAGCGGTCTTTGGGCAAAAAGTCCTTGGCTTCGCGATGAAGCGAAGCATGAAAAGAACCACTGGCACCACAGTTCGGCCTCTTGCTTTGTCGTGGGGGTCTGTGGGGTCGTTCAGATGTGTGGTTCATGATGTTGAAAGATGTTGAAAGACATCTCTGCTGATGATGATATATGATGATGGTGATGGTGATGATGTGTGAGTTCAAATCTGTTTGCATTGCTCAGTTGAAAGCAACTGCATTTGGTGCACAAGGTTCAATTCGGTCATGGTGGATGGTTCTATATATATTCGATTTTTCGCAACCTCACATGTATAATGTATTTTATTTATTCAGCTGTGGGACTGTAGGATTTGTTTTTTTTAATATATGTATTATTTTCCAGTGTGTGGTTTGTCCATGCATGCCCTTCCATGGCCGGGCAACACACGGCTCCACAGAGATAGGCGAGGCGAATGTTACGATAGACCGTGGCTTTCAGCATGTCATAGCGCACGGATCTTCGTTACGGATCATGGCACGGGATGCAAATCGTAAAGGCCATACCCTGCAAAAACAAGTCATGATGACGATGATGTTGTTTCATGATGATGATGTTGTTTCATGATGATGATGTTGTTTCATGATGATGATGATGATGATGATGATGATGATGATGATGAAACACATGTCCTGGCAAAGCATGTATACTTGAACAAAATGAAAACAAAGCAGATCAAAGCATGGAACCTTCGCAAGGAGTTTCAACAAACAGTCCAAGCAGCTTTTCTTTGTTGTAATCCAACCCCAGTTTGAGGCAGCTCAAGTTGCTTTTTTTGGAGAAGTTCTTGGTGCCTGGGTTGCCTATCGTTGGGTGAAATCGTTTTTTTCCATAGAATCGATGATTATCCATGTGGGAATCTCATGCAAGGATTCTCCCAATTTACTGTATGCATCAGGGTAACACTTTAAACCTCATGCCAGACTTTGTCGTGCCTACTTCCAATGCCATGGAACTTCACGATGGCTCCGTTCCTATCACTTGGAGAACCCTCAACAGATTTGCTTCGCTTCAAAGTTGAAAAAAAATGCAAGTTGATTCCTATGACACCTTTTGAACCATTTTGAACCACAAGGGTTCTGAACGAACAATAAGTCGTCCAAAAAAATCTTTGGAGGCACCAAGCATGCATCTTATACTGAAGATGTACTCGCTGGAACATGTTGAAAGATTGAAGTAGCCAACTGTTTTTCTCCATATTTTTGAATAGCCAGCCGTGCCCCCCTCAAAAAAAAAAGCGAAAAAACTTCCGTGTTTTTCATGTTTTTGGCCGAAACCTCCCAGGTGGATGAGGGATTCTTCAACGTTTATTGTCCCAAAGCTGCAGTCGAATCAGTCGACTCTAATGGCTCGAAGGATTCAAGTTCCGTTACTTGGTTTGGGGAGTGTTGGAGATGCAGATGTTGGTGTTTCCCTGGCATGATCTTTTTTTTTAAAGATGGCATGTCAACAAGAGATTACATATAGGCATCTATACGGACAATATACATGTTTTTTTTCATAAGAGAAATCGATTGTGTGTGTTTTTGCAGTATATGGTTCCATTAAGTGGTTCCAGCAAGTGAATGATTATCATTGACCTTTGACATGTGTGATGTGTCATGTTTTTTTGGATTGTCACCTTCTAAGAAAGACAGACTACATTTCGTTACTTGACAACAAAATGCGGGAGTCTAGAGAGATTATCATATCCCATGTTCAACATCAGATCCACATGTTGCAAGCGTTTGGTTGAAGCTCTTCGCCAGCCAAAACGCCAAAACCATCAATGTTCTTAACACCTTTGGATCATGGCTGATCAGCCTGCCCCCCCCAAAAGTAAATCCCTTTGGTTTCTGACCAGGTCACTAGGTTAGGTTGACCCAGCCATGATTGGATGCTCAGGACTGCATCTATGCGATTCATGTGGCAGCCAAGCAGGGCGATGCCCTCATGGTGAAGATGCTCTTAGAATCGGGTGCGAATCCGGAAAGTCCAGGACCACGTGGACAAACACCTTTAGAAATTGCCACGGACACCTGGCCGCCTTTTAGCAAAAGGTGAAACGTAGATTCTAAATGGTTGACAAGTTGCTTGACATTACCCTTTGGCAAACTAAGATAGCAATGGAGTATCCCCTTTTTTGAATAGATAGGAAAATTATCGACTCAATCCGGGTCCATGTTCCAGCCAGCTATGTTAGTTTCCCGGAGGATAAGGCATCAGTGTTTTGATTGGGAAGGTCTCGATGTATCATTATATTTTTATATATTTTTGTGATATCAAGAAGACAATGCCGATTTGGTATCCGAAATGGACCACTGATATCCACTGATCAATGACAACTTGAACATGGGTTCTTCGTATTAGGTTTAGCTCGATCTTAAACTTCTGCAACCAAGGATGTAGTCTTTTGTTTGATTCAACAGATGTTAAGGTTGGCAACTTGCTGCAGATAGGATAATCTTGGGGGCAAAGCACACACTTTAACAAAACGCACAAAAGTGGGGAAGAAAGTGATATAGGTAAAATATCCCTTTGCATTATTTACGTGAGTAATTATAGTTATGTAAGGGTTTAACTCACATCAATGTTTGAGCGCCTTTGAACACAGGTTGCGGGAAAGGTGCAAAGATTGGATGTTACCGTATAGGCCACAAGACAGGGACATCAGTAATTATGATGTTCAAAGGACTACCTGCATACTGTTAATTTTCATAGATGGGTGTGCAATAATCAAGCTGTGAAATCTTCAGAACTGCTTGGCATCAGGTGAAATATATTTACATGATATGCGTGATTATGATAGCCTTGTTGTCATATTGGCATTCTTGTTGTTTGTTTGAGACAACCACCCATTTGCTTTTCCCCATGTTGAATCCTTTGCCTCTGGGTTTTTGATAAAACACCATTCCTTTGCCGCGTCACTCTCAGGAAGAGAACGATGCTTTGCTGAAATCTATTTACGACAGAGTCGTAGTGATGTTGTTTGCCTTGAACAAATCTCAAGGTGATGCTTGTTTGGCATATCCAGCTTTAAAACAATAGACACTCGTTACGGTAGCAAATATGCTACTTAAAATGTTCCAACTATTGGTCGAAAGGCTTCAGATGTTCCAAGTGCCACGGGCTGATGGGATGAGAGTGTTTGAGCGCAATACGCTGAGTGATAGCCTGTCCCCCATCATGCTTGAAGGAGATATACCTTCTTATTTGGTGATGCACATGTTGCGAATACCAATTTGCTGCGTCACAAGTTGTGGACCGTCACAAGATGTAAAATGATGGTGCATGCGCATATATCATTCTGCACAAGTAAGATCTGCGTATGACCGACATTGCGGCCATGAGTGATGAGACACATATATATATATATATATCAACTTTGGATGATTTGTACATCTAATCTTTGCATCGTTTTTGGTGCTTCTTCTGCCCTGCTGCTGTCACTCCCCTTTTGTCCAAAACCGGGCACCGCTTGCTGCGTTTTTTTTTCGAGGCAAAAACCAAAGGCCGCACCTCACGCCTTACGAGATCCGAATGAAGACTAAATGAATGGAATCTTACATGTGGCGCTACTAGACGCGCTTGACTTTTGCACAGTGAACTGGGAAGAAAAAACATGCAAGCAAGTGTTCCAAGATCTTTGATGAACCCCTTAAACAGGAAACTGACCTCAGGACTGTGGAAACTGACCTCAGGACTGTAGAAACTGACCTCAGGACTGTGGTTCGCATGAGTTGGTGATGGACCTTCTGAGAGAGGCCATGACCCTCCATTCTGTTGCCTTCTGAGAGAGGCCATGACCCTCCATTCTGTTGCCTTCTGAGTCGGGCAATGCGACATGGGTATCAAGGAAAACCTCACCAAAAAACAAACAGTTTTGGAGCGTTGTTTCAGCATTTTTTCCGGAGAAGTGAAGGTTCGTCGGATTGTCCAAGGATGAAATGTGTGGGAAATCTTTATACTAACTTTGAAGAAATCTCATGTCAGACGATTGTTGATGTATGCGGCATGCACAGAAAATCATTCGGAACAATTGGTCCACAGATTTTTTTGCAGTTGCGATGAATTCATCAAAGTCACACGAATAAAAAACCCAAAGGCCGGTAGTTCTAATTGAAGGCTTTCTGGTCTTTGGAGGTTGAATGATACCACATGTAAAGTTGTATCAGAACATTGGAGCGCAACCATGAAGCAAGTGTCCACCACGTAACTTAGGCAAACAGGGATGGTGATATACGCTTACTGTTTGCTAGTGGCGGTTAGTAGGACACACAGCAGGGTTCGGTGCCAGAGCAAAAGGTAGCAGTTTAGTAGGGAATTCCTCACAAAATGGTCTTGTGTCAGGAATTTATCTCGTTGGCTAGATGGCATACTATTTTAAGCCTATTGCATCCCTAATACCAGAATTTGTTGTTGTCCAGATGTCTGTATATCTATCTTTATGTTCATATCATATATATACACACCGGATCAGCCACCCGGGGTTTTAATAGCAGCTATTTTTTGAAACAACATTGTATGCTCAACCCCCGGACTGACCGACCTACCTCCTATGAAATCCTTTCAGGTGTATAGCAGGTACTTGGGGATTGAGGCCATGATTTAATATAGATCAAGTTCTAAGCCTACTCTTTCTTTTTTTAGATGCTTTCTAGTTCAGAGCAGGGGGCGAATATAAGGAATCACTTTTTGTTGTGGTTCATTGTTTCTTTGGATTTTTGAAAGGGAGAAACTGATGGCCTTAGACTTGATTGGTGAAAAATGCCATCAGTTTCAGTAGTAATTTTAGTGTGTTGTTGTTGCCTTGTATTAAGTGTGTGTTTAAAAAATCAGGATCATCATGGAGCGTTTTGTGACGTAAACTTCCCACAGTTTTTTTGTTGGTTCCGTGCAACCAGGGAGGTTCTTGAGGCATATCGCGTTCTCCCGACAAAGACCCGAAGCTTCCGGCATTATCCGTAGCTCTGGGTGAGGTGCATGGGACTTCTAGCAACACATCCTTTCGCGAATTTTTGGAGGATTTTTTTGAAAAAAATGAACACAAAGAGTGAATCAATTCAAAAATCCAGCTTCAACATAGGGTCATTAAACTACCGTTTTTCGGGGATCAAACAAGCAGATGATGTATGGTAGTTTGTTTATAGTGGTTTGCCCTAATAGCGCATTGTTTGGGTTGGTAATTTAATGACCCCTGGTTCAACGAAATTTCCGAGTCGCTTGTGATTTAGAGACCCCAGCCGATGAATTTTCAAGAAATGTTGTGGTCACCAAAAAAACACCACCGAGGTTTGTTGTGGCTTTGCCAAGTTTACCAATCGTTTTTTTTTGGTTGCTTGAAGCGGAAGTATTTTCCACCAGCAATGTTTTCAAACATGTGGACTGGCAACAGGATGAAGTTTGTTTGTTTGATCAAGTTAGATAATTTGATGTGATGTTGCAGTGTAAGGAATGCCGAAAAGGGTGGGTTTACATTTGCAAATCTTCTTTCCTTCAGAGTAGTCGCCTTGTATTTCTTCCACAAGTATGAAGCATTTTAACCCCGGAGTTCTATGATTCCAATGTTGTCACATGAGATTAAACGAACTTGAGTCCACTGCACCATCGTTAAGCGTTGAAGCATATTGGGAATCCTGTATGAACATTCCCAAAAAGAAACTGAACTTGTGGCGAAGCAATTTTTTTGAAGATCTTCCTGAAGAAGAGATTTGAAAGAATGGACTTTGCCAATTGATATCAACACTTTGGCGGACAAGCCATGCAGCAATGCAACACAAGCAAAATAACACTTGGCATTTTTCTGCTGACTTGTCCAGGCCCAAATTCTGATGACAAAGTTACATTTGGGTTCAGGACTATTTTTTCAAGCAGTGAATGCCAAACAATATCCTTTTTTGAATTTCAGGAAGATGCCTTCGAAAGGGATACAGCTTTGCTGCATTTTGTTCGATTCCGACAATGATGTCGATGATGGCACTCGGCACTCTTTGCTATTCCACCGTCGAAGTTTGACTTAGTATTTGTGAAATGCTGCAGTTTGACTTGGTATTTCCAGAAATGAGATGTTCCGTCAACAAATGGTATCACTGCAATTCTAAGGAATACAAACACTGGACAAGATGTGTATGTTCTTTTTGACTTCCAGAGCAGTACTACTCGCCAGCAAATGTTATACGTCACTCTATCTCCGACCAATTTCTCGGGTAAGCATGGTATTTCACGTGGATTTTCACGGTGCTTCACCCTGAAAGTGTTGCCAAGCCGGCTGGCAATTGTGGAGATTTCTTTCAGTACTAAGCTCAGCCATCCTTATCAGACTTTGTTGCAGAATCATATCAATAACGTCACGGTTTCTTCATCCGGGTTAAACATAGCATTTCACCAATGGGAGGGTGAACCCCGTTTGTCGAACTTCGACATTGATGCATAGGCACTCTTGGGAACAAATCGCACGGACATGCACCGACAACGTCCGTCATACCTCACGCATTTTTTGAAAGAACACGAACATGTTTGCACTCTTGCATCCAAACAGGTAGAAAAGAAATTGCAATCATACATTGCAGCGGCACAATCTCAAAAAGAAAAACCGTTGAAAAGGTATTGGTTGGTAGAAAATGCAATAACTATTAGTTTTGCCATTTTTTGAATACCTATCATCCGTTCCTTTTTGGTTGGGAGCTGTTTTTTTTAACCAAGTTTGGCATCCCGTGGGTTTTGACACCTGTCCGCGTGAAAAAGGTTCTGTTCCCAAGACCAAATTTCAATCCTCCAGAGTGGGTATTTCGCGACTTTTCAGACCGGTCCGTTTGGAGGATTGGAATCTCAGGGGTGCGGATTTTTTATCCTCGTCGTTGCTCGAAGAATCGAAAGTTTCGGAAAGTGGCCTTGAAGTCTTCGGATTTGGAGGATTTTTGTCGTTGTTGAGGGTTTTTCATTGGGGATGTTTTCTTTGGGTTTAAGTTGAACATAAGTTGAGTAAATTGTTTGGAAGCTGTTTGTCATGGAAGGTTTTTTCGTTGAGATTTTGAATTAAAACTGGATACAGGGCTAACCTGGAATCTGAAGGACTCATTTTGTGTTGGTGAAGACGAACCGTATAAAATCTACAAATGACATTTCTGACCATTGAAGAGATAGGATTAGATAAGGCAAGGCACAAGTGCTGAAACTCCATAAAAAAAGAAACAAAAAACAGATTCCGATTCATGGTTCCTTTGTGTCTTATCTTTGTATCTTTGCCAAAGGATCGTAAAAAGACACTGGGCTTCTGTGGGAGCGTATGATGTTGGTTGATGATGTTGGTGGCTTTCCATGTTCATTTCGGCATGGAGAGTCCATTCAGCAAACCCAAAGATAGGGGGATTTAGTTGGAAAAAACGAGGACGCCAAATGCCATTAAATACCTTCAAATGACTGGCTTCACTTCCCAATAGTTTTTTTGAACAAAAAGCTGACATGATTTCCAGCTCCTAATGATTTCCAGAAGCAATCTTGTTCAGATTGGAATTGACAGACCAGGTATCAAATACTATGTATAATAGATTCCTTGTTCTTGCCTTACCTTTAGCAGAATTTCAAGCATCAAACTGGCAAGGGATCCAAATCTCGAACCCTGTTTTTCTGCGGCCCCCTCCCAGTAACTGGGAAATGAGGGTGTATAGGACTCCCCTAGTAAACATGTAATAATACTGGTGGTGACTGTTACTGGGAGTCGGGCCACACCCAGTGTGTAGTGCAATATCTTGATGGTCAAACGTTGGAGCATGAGATCATGAGATGCTCCAACAATGACCGAACTGCCGATAAACGTGGTGGCACAATGTGCTCCACTATGTGCTGCACGGAACTGAAAGTTCAAATGACAAACATTTGTTCAAAATGCAATTGACATTGAAGTGAAGTATAGAATGGTCATCTACTGTATCCATGTATCCAAATGTCACCTTTTTTGTCGTTTTATTTTTAACTTTGTGCTGATATACCTGCCCTGGAAATCTTAGAGTAGGTACCTGTTTTTCACAGTCATGCGCAGTCCTAAACAGAGTGTTTGTTGCCAAGGATTTGGGTTCACACCCAATTCCCGATATGCTATGGTAGTTTGAAGGAATGCTAAAGGAACCACAGCAACTTCATTTTTTTTCACATATGCCTTGTGTTTTTATGCCTTGGTGTATGTATCCCCACCATCAACTTTCAGGGGATTAGTTTTCAGGGGGGTAGGGCTATTGTAAGAAATGGCACTATATAGATGTGCTTTGTTTCTTCTTCCCCTGTTGTTGGGTACTTAGGTGATACTGTCAGTGGGCTTTAGTAACAATACTAGAGGTGGAGAACTTTACTTTGCAAAAGCTCTCTGGCAACAAGATTGAATCAGATAGCACGTAAATCCAAGAAATGTGCCAGACTCATGTGGCAAACTTTGCTCAACTGCTTCGTTGTAGAAGTGTTGAAGGGCTCTGCAAAGTTATTGCCATTCACTGGCTATAATTTTCATGTTTGCCAACCAAAATAGCCCAGTGGCTTCCAACTTGCTTTTGAAATTTATATAGATTCCTGGTGGCCGCATGGCGGGTGAATAGTTTTGAGGAATAACAACTTCTCATGCCATGGAATTGCCCAACAAAACGGCCTGGGCCTCGAAGTCAACAAAAGGACAATTCTAGTGACACGGCAAGGTGACTAAGATGAAGGGGTAGCAATGTCAGGGAATGAAGAGTATTTAGCTTCAGCATATTTCAATCTGTTTGCTGCTTCAAGTAGAAGCAAACCGTATTCTCATGGAATGGCAACTTTCGCTTTCGCACTTTGTCAACTTTAAAACGTTCAGTTCCGTACATCACATGGGCCAGAGTCCCGGTGTCAGTGTCATGCCCATCCACCCGAGTGACATGGAAAAATGACTCCAGTGCTCGCACACTTGGTGAGGCCATAAGCTGAGATGAGACTTGTTGTGTTTTTTGTTGAAGGATGGATGTGTTTTTACCCGGGATATGTTTTACCTGGAACCTAAAAACCCCCACCTTGAAAAGGAACATAATTTTCTAAACCTCCATTATTGTGTTCCATGTTGATTTTCCAGGGTGTATAGTTCAATTTCATTTGAGATGTGAGTTCCGTTTTCACTGATGTTGGATTGTAATTTTTCAGTCTTTGTTCCTTGGCAAACTGAGTCCTTTGCTGTGCACGTGCTTAGTGGAAAGATAGAGTGGTCATAACCTGTGGATTGGTATGTTCTACTTAAGGACCAGGGAAAAGTCCGACCACATGACCACTGTCATAAGTTGAGCAATGTGGGCAAATTTGACTTGTTTACTCCACCGGATGCTGTTACAAATGTACTACAATATGATTTGCGGATATATCCTAAGAGGAAAATGTGAACTTGTTTTTTTCTAGTTTGCCTTTCTGAACTCAGGCGAAAGGATTCTTCACATTTGTGGGGCAGATTGACTTGCAAGTTGTTTGAAACAACTTCACTCGTAGTTTGCCGAGAAAAAGTTGCAAGTTCCAAGTTTCTAGTGCCAAAATCTATCACTTTTGGTCAGTCCCTTACTCTCAGCCCATGACACTGGTGACACTGGGATTCCGATAAGTCAGCTTTGGGACCGCTGAACCGGGGATATATATCCCAGACTACCTACAGCAAGCTGCGGGTGAAAAAAAAACGGGCTTGCAATTTGAGAGCGGTTTTTTAACTTGTTTTTTTTGTGCGGTGCTTTTTGATCTTTTTATCAGGAATTCATGGAACCATAGGCGTATAATTTCATTGATATAAATTCAACGATATTGACTAACTAATTACGCATAATATATATATATATATATATTCAATGTGCAAAGTACGAAGTTGAGTTGATAGGAAAGTGACCAAGAGATGAGATTCAAAGTACATGTCCGCGGAAGGAGTGTCAAATCTATTGCCATTGCTTGATAGTTTTTTTTGTTTCATTTTTGATTATGGGCTTTCACAAGGGTCACACGGGCTCATCAATGGTCAAAGTTTCGCAAACGGGAACAGTTCCCCAAGACACTAAGGTGTTTTTCTTGATCTTCTGGGAGCGAATGCAGGTCCCATCTAAGCAATGGTCAATGAGTAACGATGACTATGGATCCATTGGGAATGTTCTTTTGGGTAAGTAACACTTGTTGTGGGGGGGATGGTCACTTGCATCAACCCGGCCAACACAGCAGAAACAACAACCCACCCGTGGTATTCTTAGTTCTCGTTCCCTTCAAACGTGTTTTAATTGCAGCTATATTGGTGGATATTTCTGTTAAAAGACATTTCTTGAGGATTGCTTCAGCCTGAAAGATGCCGTTCACAAATCCGCAACCAAAATCAGACGAATCGGTAGAGATTTTCCCACGAATCGATTCCGCCAGGGCATGGGAGATGATGATTTTGATGATGATGGGGACTGACAGGGTTTCGGGCCGGGGCCCGATTTTTAACCTTGGTTACGGTTACAGATTTCAACGCCACCACCCCAACAAGTCATTTTCCGAAGTCAGGAAGGTATAACGACGGTAACTCAGGGAGGCAGGGTCCATGTGGTGGAAAGCTGACGTTCATTTTTTTTTGTTTGGGGAAGATGCGGTGCCTGGTTGATGTTTGAATTAATACTAGGTCCTAGGTCGTGGTTCAAACATTTTTGGTGATTTTACCCCGGATCCTTGAGGAAATGATTCAATTTGACCAACCTTTTCCAATGGGTTGAAACCATCGATCAGGAGGGACCTCCTGATGATGAGGATGAGGAAGACTTAGCGTTGGAGGCCAATGAGGACGGAGCTTCAAAGAAATCCATGATGTGTGTCCTTACCGAAAGAATCCATGTAGGGTAGATTTAGCAACATTCGTGGATCTTATGGGTTAATTATTAAGATGTATTAAGTGTGTCTTTGTTTTTGGATGTGTATCATCTACAGTATGATTTGAAATGTTTGTGTCCTTGAGATGATAGATGATGGTTTGTTGATGCATTACATCCCATTTTGTTTGTTTTTGAACAACCTAGACACAGAGGTTGAAAGTGAAGTTTTGGTTCTCGCTTCAGTGAATTGGATGGCAAGATTGTTGGCTCATAGCCTTCAAGTTGCTAATGTCACAAAAAAAAGTCGTGTTTTTTAAATATTTTTTTCCCAGGAACCTTTCACTCAATTCACGGGACTGTGTTGGCAGTAGGAAAAATCTATGCCTGACTGGTTAAGACAACCTTTTCCAACAAAAAAACGGTCCTCGGATACGCTGCGTCTTCCTGCATTTTTCAACAGGATGTGGATATGGCACCACGTTTAGGAGGCAGTCGAGGCAGCAAAGGGGATAAAAAAGGGTGGGAGTCTGGAACCCGCAACTGCATTTTTTCTCCTTTTGATGGGTTACAACAGTTACACCCCGGAAAATTAAGATAAACAGCTAAAAATCATCCAATTTTGAAGGAAAGTCATCTGAACCATCCACCTCCATTTTTGGGTTCAAAATGTTCGGGCTCCCATGGACCAAATTTGATTTGGTGGGATGGAAGGGTGGCTCCATCGATAGTACAAATCTTGCATTTCAAAATTTCTTCTCAACTACATGATGCCTGCCCACACATTAAGGCTTACGGCATGTTTTCTTTACTCTTGGATATTGGTGCACAGTCACATGTTGAAGCAGCAGTTTCAAATGATCATCTCCAGATATTTCAAATAAATGTCCTTTCGAAGAGATGTTCGTTTGAATCCATTTAAGCAGCAACCCGTCGTATCAAAAACCCTCACCAATTTAAGTGCGGGAGAGTTTTGGTTTGGAGGAAGTGACGGAGAGCATCGAGATTTTGCAGAAGCAGCTTTTATGGCGTCTTGGTTGCAGCATGTTGCAGTAGCAAAACCTAAAAATAGGCCATCCCACAATGAATCATCTAGTTTTAAGCTATGAAACATCGGTGGTGGCAACTCAAATACTTGGGTGGAATTTTCACCCATTCTTGGGGGGAAATTCGATACAACTTGGACCTGAGAGGCTGATGATTTTTTTGTTGGAAGGTATAGCTACTCATGAGGTGAGGGGACTTTTTAACTTTCTTTGGTGAAGGAGATGTTTTTTTTGGGGGAGGGGGGAAAATTGACAGAAAGGTCAGAAAAAAAAACGCACAATTTAATTGATGAATCAGAATGACGATGAATTATGTGACACATCACGGGATGATTGCTGACCCGAAAACAGAGGGTTTTGAGGACTGATCTTTTTCTGGCATTTGTTGTGCAAGTGTTCAATTCGATCTTGCATTTGAAGCATAGGAGTTCAATTAGTTCAATGTATTTGCAATACTCTTGATGTAAGAAATCCGGCGAGAAAACCACCTGGGATGTAAAAACAAAATTGTAGATTCATGGGATGAACTACCAACTGGTTCGCCGGATTTCTTCCATCAACACTATGAAACCAACAGTTTCACCCTAGTGGTGGACTGCCAAACCAGCCTTGGCAACTTCTGCTCCAAGTTGCCTGGGTTGGAAACCGAGGGAGAAGAGTACCGTATGTTGGAACAACTTCGAGCCATGGACCGGTTTTAAGTCGCCGCGGGGTTTTTTCAATCCGTGTGTTACCTCCAAGGTGTCGCGTTCAACACCCAGTTTTGGAGTTTGTTGTTTTTAAGGTATGTATATATATATATATAGAGGTGTTGAAGAAGATGTTGGAAAGAGATCCGCATTTTGGAATCAGCCAACAAAGGATGAATCTTTCCAACTTCCAACAACAAGAAACTGATGATTGCTCATTTTTCCATATAAATCATACATAATTCTGAATTCCAAAAAAACATACAACATCGACAACAGCAAAACTTGGACGACGCCGACTGCAGGAGCAAATCATCTCTGAAGTCTTGGAACCTGACACGGCGGGTGCACGTTCCAGGTTGGCGGAAGCCCACAGATGTTAGTTTCAGGGAGTGTATATAACTACGGAATCCTTGAAATGGGCTTGCAAGCTGTATTGATCAACTTTTGATTTTTGGCGCAGCAATACCAAGTGGACGAGGGATAAAAGGGTTACAGCCGACAGGGTAACTGTACAAATGTTTCGCAAGAATCCAACCATGAAAGAGATACTTGTTTGTCAAATCAATCTCAACAAAATCATCGGAAACCTCAAAGCAGTGAATTAATCATGTCAAAGCAAGCAACTGAAAGATGAACGGTGCAATTTGAAAATCAATGTTAGAGCAAACCATCCGATAAATCAGAGTCAAATGCCATCAACATGCACAAACTGAAACTGAACAACTTTAATCTTTCCTTCGTTACCCCAAACCCGAAACCCCATTTTTGTTTGTTCACGGAATTTTCAGGTTTCTCCTGCCGTGCTTCAACGTCACCTCTTCAAATTTGCCAGGCGCAACAACGCTGAAGACTTCCTGAGCGGAGCGCCTGGAGCCAGTTTACGTATCCGTATGGGCCCGGAGTCCCGACGGGTTACCGTGCTCGGCAATGCCTGGCCAAGGGAGTCATCTAATGACAGGACCCAGGAGGTTGAAAAAGGTTGGTTAGAAACATTGGATGGAAATTGGTCACGCCAAATTGATTTTTTACACATCGTTTTATATTTGATTATATTTAATGGTTTAATTTATATCTTTATATAGTTTTGTTTTTAGTTTTTTTGAATATATATAAGTAGTACATTGTTATCCACTATTCTCTTAAGACAGCTTCGCGCTACCCAAGCTCAGTAGATGCCGTGACCCGTCAAAGGATGTTGCACAAATCACATCGAGAAATGCATAAATAAACTATGAACAGAAAGGAAGTAGCTAGCTGTTGTAGATTGTGTGGAAAAATAGCATGCCAGATAGATGAACTACTCCATATGTCACCCAAGTTAGCCTGCACTTTGGGAAGCTTCTAAATGCAACTGCATCTTGATTTGCATTACTTTCAAACATTCAGGATTCATTTTTGTTGATGCCTTAATGGTTGATCCTTTCAAAAAAAAACACATGGACACCCAAAGATCCCAATTCCAAAGAAACTTGACCACCCCGAGGTGGAAGTGGTTTGCGACTGCCGGTCCGAAAACTGAGTAAAACTGATATTTGTCCGGAAGCATTTTTCGTGGAAATGCGCATGTTGTAGGGATTAAGCTTAGATCAACAAAGCAAAGATCATGTTTTTGTTGGATGTCTTTTTGTATGTTTTTATATGGTGTGCGTCTCAAACAGGTATTTGGTGACACTGCTCTGGAATTTTCCGAGGGTTTGTTTGAGATTCCTGACAGGGTCAGAGTAGCTGTTTTTGCGTCCCTTTCAAGATTGAAGCCAAGCATGGAAATATAATAAGCGGACCCTTCCCACTTGGACTCGAGCCATAGTTTCCTTATTCATTTCCAAATCTTGGTACAGCTAGATGGCTTACTGCTATTATTTTGCTTTCATTGTTGCAAGTTGCAAAGATGCATCCTCAGTGAAATGGAAATATTTGTACTGTACATATGTAGCTAGTGTGTGTGTGTGTACCTACTAGTGTGTTTCTGTGTAGGTATTTTACCTATGCTTACTTGTTTGAATCGTATTTCTTGTAATATTTGCTGTTCAATATAGATATGTATTTTTCTTTTTTATAGATATAGAATCATGTAACCATCTAATGCGCACATTAAGAAACCATATGTGTATTTACTGAATAGATTGCATATGTATACATGTTGACATTCATGATATGTTTAACAAGATTTGAATACACACACTGCAATGATGTTTGGCAGTTTGACATACATGTTTGACACATCCAATCCCAAGGTTGAGGGCATGACTCAGCGTAGAAAAGGCACACTGATGGTCCGATGGTGGATGGTTTGTTGCTGAGTCGGTGGATAGTCCGTCAAACAAATGAATGGATGTGGGTATCAAGATATATACAAGGCACTGACTGGAGAGAGAGAGAGAGGGTTTTTACAAATTATTTCGGGGAGTAGATGATAGTGGTAGATAAACTGTAATTGAGTTAATTATATAAGACATATAAAGAGAAAGAAAGATGGAAGAACCTTGAATGTTCAGGTTTGTGTTCAGCTGTGGAGGGTACTGGATGATGTGCGCCCGCCTCCCTTGAATCCTTGATTCATGGCCCTAAAGTGTATGCAGGCCATATGTCACAAGCCAGACCATACCAGTTCGTGGGTTCTACGTTTATTATAAGTAAGTACTACCTTGTATCCAATGTTGCAAAAAGAAAGTGATGCTGTAGCTGTTGAAATATCAACTTCTCTCACCTAAAGCGACAATTTAAGATGACTGTAAGATTCCACAATAAGATCACGATAAGTTTACGAATCAAAAACACATGCTGCAAATGAGATCACAACAAAATCAATTCATAAAAGAGATCCAAGAAATAAGATCACAATATATAATACTGTACTTTAAAAATACTCCAAAACAATTTTTGTTCCCGGTGGTTTTAACACATTTTTTTCTGTCGATACACCCTAGAATATTAACGGCTGGAACATAAAACATCACCCATGAAAAGAAAGGAACCTAATGAACATGATCTGAACCAAACCTCTATGATTATGTTCCATGTTAATCTTCCAGGGTGTATGACTTTAGTTTGTTGCTCTCTTTCTCCAGGTGCCGCCACGGAGCCACTTCGTGGAGAATTTCCCTCCTTCGTTCGTTCGGCGGATGCCAGTAGCGCTACAGCCACGCTGGAGATCCTGGGTTTAAAACGGGGCCCCCGGAAAAGTTACACCCCCGAAAACTAACATGGAATCGGAAAATGATGGTTGTTAGTAGGAATCTCCTCTTCCAGGGATTCATTTTCAGGTTCCATGTTAGTTTNCAGGGATTCATTTTCAGGTTCCATGTTAGTTTTCGGGGGTGTACCATTTTCCCTTTGTACCAACCATCCATTTTCAGGGGCTATTGTTAAAAAATAGGGGGTGTGAAGGATCATCATGTATATGATGAGTTGTCCCCTTCCCAGTAATATGGGGGCCTTAAATGTAGGTTTAGCTTAGGTTTTGCGAGCCTGAAAATGTATAAATCCTGGTGATCAGTACTGGGAAGGGGGGACAATGCAATGCATATGAAAAGTTTTTGAAAGATTGAAGTTGATGAAGTTTGAAGTAAGTTTGATTTGGAAATCAAGATGAGATTTATTGTGTTTGAGCTGCGACTTTAAGAATTCTTGGATGTCTAACTTAGGACACTGGGGCGTGGATAGTTTTATAGTGGTTGATTGAGAAAACAGTACCTTTAAGCAAGGTGTCCGTGGTTACAAGAACATCGCGAGAAGAGTACATACAGTTTGCCAACTAGCCTGTTCTAAGCAGTTTCTGGGGAGTAATGCATTAATAGATGCATTTCTATCGATTACAGAGGCTCATGAAGTGGTGTACTGCAGTTTGTGCTTTCATCCCCTTGTTTTAAGTCATTCAGAAGCCCTGAACCAACACTAGCGCTGCAATAAAGTGGGAAGACGATAACGCACCAAACACATTTGTTTGTTTGCTTGTTGGGTGACATTCGTGGTGATGTGGGGCAAACGTTCTGTAGGGGATGGACACTAGGCAACGTCATGAGCTGATTTTGGTGCTCAGAGCATACCAAACTGGGAGGAGAAGTAATTCGCAATATCATGGCTGTGCATGCTTTCTCATCGCCATGGCCACCCTAATCACAAGCATGATCATCTCCTCGTCCTCCTCCTCCCCATCATCATCATGATCCTTCGAAATGTGCGGAATGGCCCTTAGTGTGCCCCCTTGTCGACGGCAGGACCATCCTGTTGTGGAGCGTTTGGGCGTTTCAGATCTTTGCCCTCCAGAAGGCAAACGCGGGGCAGGGCATGTAATACATCAAAAGCTTAAGGGTGTGTGACAATAGTATTGTGTAAAACATGCGTATGCATTATATGATATACATGCAATATACAATGTATAAGATTGCATTTGCTGCCTATACATACCATATATATTTATATTTCGACCAACAAGAAAATCGTGCAACCTGGAAATCCCAGGGGACAATTCTCCCAAAAACTATCTACCCGCATCATGGTTTACAAAATTATGAAACCTGAGGAACAATAGTTGAACTTCAACCATCAACCGAAAAAGGGCGGTAAGGAACAAGAAATTATGGTTATATTTGACATACATAGAAAACTTTGTTTATGCCAACCTGCGAGCCGACTTGTCGAAAGTTGATGAGAGTTGCCGGGTTGTTGGCGTTGAGTCGCAGTTGTGTAGCAATCTCCGAATATAGAATGAAATACACATAGAGATAAAACTGTTGTTCATAGGTACATTGCATTATATCTAGTTCATGTGTCTATATAATTTTTACATTATTACAATTTACATATCCTGATTTCGGCAACATACGTGGATCATAAGATCTGAATCTGAATTTTATCATTTTCACGTGGCTGTCAGGTGATGTTGCCATGGACACGGATGGTGAAGGCCTGATCCCCTGCATGTATTTGCATACCGAAACCTTAAAGAGATATGTGTTCTTTTTTGTTCCAAAAAGTACAAGTAGACATTTGATGGCATTTGTATTGTCCTGGTTTCTTGTTAAAAAAATATGTGTTGATTATTGAGATATATTATTGATATATTGTCATTTTGGTCACATGTTTGTTTCTTGTTATATATTGTGTGTTTGTGTCTCATTTCAGAGTTATGCCTATGGCGACCTAGATGAGCAAGCTGCTACCTCTTGTTTTTTCTATTCCATTGTGGATAAAACTTGGTGTGGCAACATGTGGGTTTCCAAAAATCATTTGGGTTTCTTTTGTGTAAACCTTTGGGTGGCTCAGTTGAATCAAATCTGGGCTGTTGCATTGGGGTCACTGAAATAGCGGTCTATGTTCAAGTGTGTCCAATCCTGCATGTGGAAATGGAGTGTATCAGTAGATTATGATATAGTACCAATATATCTAATTTCCAATAACCACACACGAATGAAAATCCATACGCTGTTGCACATATGTTTATACATATATATATATATATGACCGTTGTTCCGGAACATAGGTGCATATGTAATAATGGTCACATATTTGCATTAGTTATCCGTGATTCATTGGATGCACGTTCTGGGCAGGTTTGGCCTCCCCTGTACTCAGTGCACGCTTTTGCTTGTCGACCAGCTTGGACGGAGAGAGAGGGAAATGGATCGAAGGCGACCGACATTTTGTGGTTACAAAACTGGGACCCTTGGGATGAGATCATTGCCAGTTTTTGATAGTTTGATAGTGTGCGTGCTCGTATGCTTTTGTTGGCTTCCAAGTGCAAGGAGTCAAGTGGATTCTGAAACTAAAAGCCACCAAATTCACCTTAATTCACCTCTCGGCAAAGGCCGATGGGACATTTTGAAGTTATCCATGTTTTTTAGGAGCACAGCACACTTACATCCACGGTGCACCTTCACAATTTGCACCCCTCACTGCCTTGAGCGAGGCGATTGCACCCCCGTGCTTGATTTTTTTGTCAAACAGGTTTTGCAGAAAACATAGAAATATATGTATATATATGTATGTATCCCGTATCCCTTTAAATTATATTGGGAGGTGCGTTTTTTGCGACAGTTACTCATGTAATTCCCGACGGTGCGTAAATTTGGACATTTATCAGGGTTTTTTGCGACGGTAAAACGGACCGTCGCAAAAAACATGACCCAGAGCGCGTTTTTTGCGACGGTAAATGCGCGTTTATTGCGACAGCCCTATAGACGCAGAATGGGTGTGTGGTTGCAAGGGATGAAGAAGCAGGAAGGGGGTTGGGGTAGAAGCCCCCCGCCAGCGCCTCCTCCCCATATGCAGGGGCGTTCCGTGTCAAGATGCAAGCGCAATTCTCTTCTGTGTCTGTGTGGTACTGGCTTGTGTTGTTGTTGTTGTTGTTGTTGTTGTTGTTGTTGTTGTTGTTGTTG
>DF239846.1:0-115844 GCA_000507305.1 Breviolum minutum Mf 1.05b.01
ACTCGAACAGCAGCAGGATTCGTGCTCAAGTCATGCGAAACAGCACACTAGCCGCACGAAACATCGGATTCGTGCCGGTGCCTTCCCCCACCGTTCGACCACAATCTTCTGCAACAACTTCCTAGGCGCGCTCCCCCTCACAGCGNGGCGAGGGGTCGGCGGATTTGTTTAAACACCGCCTTTTGAATTCTTCTTGGTTCAGAATTTAGTAGCAATGATCACAACAAGGATCACTTTTCTAGTGAACAAATTGCCAAACTCAGGAGGTGATGGTTGATATTCCATCCCTCTGAAGTATTCAGGATTTTTTCCCAGATTGCTGGTAATCCAGAATGATTCAGAGAAGAACACAAGAAAACCTTTTAGAGGCCAACAAGTACGGCAGCACTCCTATTTAGCTTATGGTTTGAAAGAGTTTTCTTGGCTTTAGATGAAGTGATATTTTAGATGAAGTGGTTTTCCAAATGCCCAGTTTACTCTTCCCATGTTACATCTCTTCACCCTGCTCCATAATCGCTAGAGTTCAGGATATCAGGAACGTAGCGAGGATTGTATGCCATCAGATCACCTGAAAATCGGAAGGTAAAACCCTGTTGATCTTTGCCACGCAGGTACTCCCGGAAATCACATGGCGGCATTGGAGGAAGTCAACACGCCACGGTCCAGTGTAAACGAGGAACGGACACCACGAGGCACCAGCCCACATGCTCCTATGCCGATCATCACAAAGCTACTGGAAGCTTGGCATTTTCTTTGGAGAGGTCTTGATTATTCTGGATTGGTTTGAAAAAATCTGGATTGACTGAGTTGATTGTAGTTCAACCGAGTCGAATTGAATTGAAACCACACTTCTTGCAATTCATTTGGTTGGGATGATTAATGTGAAGATGTTTCTTTGACTTAGAGGTTCAGCATACTAAAGAGATCTACTCAACTCTTCTATCGGTCAGAAGCTTTGTTTAGTAGCTTCGCAAAAGGGCGCCTCGAAAACTACCCCAGAATACGTCCTCTGCAACTTGGTCAGCAGATTTTCAATACGTGTAGAATATGTAAACCGTAAGCGTGGGCATTGTAAGATCTGAGTTTTGCTAATAGCGCGGATCATCTCATCATCCTAGAAGGCATGCAGACCGTAGACCCATCAGAGTTTAGATTATGCCCATTTATGCCTGGAATCAAGAGGAGAGTCAGTAGAGTCAATAAATGAAAACCATAGGCAATGAACCGCCAAAGTTCCGTCAATATGATGTCCATACCAACCACCAAATGGTGTTTGCTTTTTGGCCAATGTCATATGTATACGTATATACATATTTGGGTCCTTCTTGTTCCTCCTTGTCTTCATTCTTTGTAAGGATGAGTCTGCCGTGAATGTACAGACATACAACATGTAACCATGGGTAGTATACAGCTTTGAACTGGGGCTACACCCAAGTGGCTGAAGATCTCCATTGAATCGCATGCGAAGCAGGATGACCATCGAAGTAGAACAGATTATCAAATTCAAATGTCACCACAGTTTTTGTCGTTCTTTTTGCATGTTTCCTGCAAGGATCATGTCCAGGCCCACTCTGAATGATCATTCAATTACCCTGCACAGTAGGACATTTGACAATGTTCTAGCAATCTGTCCTGCTGTCATGCATTCGGTTGCAAGGAGCATCATGAGGCAAACGTCATGTCCAAGTTAGAGAACATTGAAGCTTGGCATAGCTAAGTGCAAAGTTTTGAAGTTCTCATTTTAAATATTTTTATTCAATAGGCCGTTTCCCCTAGCTTCCTCGAATCATCCCAAATGCTGGTTTTCTTTCGATACGTATTGAAGATTAATGCTGCAAAACAATAGGTCCCCCAAAAAACGATAACTTCCAAGTGCAGCACATTGTGCATAACCGGAGCTCTGCATTTTTGTGTCATTGTTGATAGAGATTTTCTGAGAGATAGCCCCTCAAAAATGATGATAATCCTTAACGTTGCCATTAATAATTAATATGTTGACACAGTAGCATTCTAAGTGAAGGTGCGGTCAGTTTTTTTGACGATATTTCACATAATGTCTTTCACTCGATACCAAATGCTGGTGATCTCAAAGGTGATGCACTACCACAGAATGCTGAATGTTCAGGGCTTGGATGTACCGCACTCCGATAGGGCCACCGCCAAAAAATGCCAACTCTGTGTTATAATTTGCTCCAAAATGCTAGGTATTGGTTGTGATTACTCACCCTTGCTTAAAAGTGCAGGTGAATCTGTGCACGTTTCATTTTGGCCGCCAAGGGATGTTTTTGTTGATCCCCACATCCACACTGCATATTTGTATTTTGTACTTATATATATCGTATAATTGTATAATATAGTTTATTGCAATTATTGCCTACAATGATTTCCAGAGGACGACGTTTAAAAGTAATTCTCGATAGGTTTAGCCACGTGGAAATCAGCTGAATCTTCGCTCTCTTTTTTCCTTTCCTCTTTCAATAGCCAACCCAATGGCTTGATCTTCAAAAGGCAGCTTCCAACTACCAAGTGAAAAACTGAAACGTGGTATGCCATGACTCCTAAGGGGAATTTGCACTCCCCCTCTATGGATTCGTCAGGCATCCATAGCCCAAACTGCCTTCTCACCCAAACTTCTTACATGCTGCACAAGCTGGCAATGTTTGAGCTCCTCCAACGATTGGACACCTCAAGTCCGAATGGAAGACATTTCCCCAGCCTTGAACATGCAGCACTACTCCATTGAAAGACTTCGGTCTATTCGATCCAGCTAACTTCTTACACGTCGCACACCACTTCGATTCCTTAGCCGCTCCAGTTTGAACTGAACGAAGGTGTTTGCACTGCAGTGATGTGTGATACACTGACCCCCACTTCGTAGTAAAAACCTTGCACGGAAACTCGGTCGGAATCCATGTAGTTTCTT
Source organism: Breviolum minutum Mf 1.05b.01 (assembly GCA_000507305.1). Classification (NCBI taxonomy): domain Eukaryota; class Dinophyceae; order Suessiales; family Symbiodiniaceae; genus Breviolum; species Breviolum minutum. The sequence continues at coordinate 2,924 of DF239846.1, forward strand.
CTTTCGCCGGCTGCTTTCTTTCTTCTTTCTGATCTCCCATGACATGTGGGAGGCCTCTCCTCACTTCATCTTTGATCTTGGCTTCTTCCTCTTCAATCTGTTTCCATTCATCCACAATGCTCATAGACTGTTGACTAGAGCTAGGACGTTCTTCAGCCTCCTTCTTCTTCTTCTCGCTTTCTTTAGCTTTCTTCTCATCCTCATCTTCACGGTGCCGAGTTCCTTCTTGAACTTCCTCCTCTGCATTCTCCTCCTCAACTTCTATGGGGAGACTTCGGGGACGGGAGATCTCACCGCCTTCAGCGCCACTCCTTCCATCCCTTACTCCAACCTTCCATAGTCGTTGAAGTATCAGGGTCACTCCAACCACCAGCATCGTGTAGAAGAGCATGAAAGCCATAAAGAGATTCGGTTCAGCGTCGTCTTTTCCTTCTTCTTCAGCTTTAGCTATCGACAGTGCTGCTGCCAAAGTGATAAGTCTCAAAGCTTGTTTCGCCTTGATAAGCTCTGCCTCACTTTTCTTCATAGCCGGTACTCCTTTGAAAATCTCATCCTCTTTTCCTCCTTGATCATTCTCGTCCTCTGTCCTTCTTTGGTTCTTCTCATCCTCTGTATCTTCAAAACTTGGGACCTCTTCCATCTTCAAGTATTTCTTCAGGAAGCTGATCCTCTGAGCCGTCAGGGGCTTTGTGCCCAAGTCCGCTACCATTCCTTCGCCTGGTACATGTTCAAGAGACCACTCTCCTCTCACCACCGCTTGCCTTGCATGTGCTGCACGCAAGCGTAGGTGCCTGGTTCTCCAAGCACCTCCTTCATGGCATACAATAGCCACTGCAGACTGGCTATCTGAGTATGCCCTCTTGACCACCTTTGGAAAGATCTCTTGTACCAAAACTGCGACCGCCTCACCTGCTGTCATAGATTCGATGATCTCAGTCATCTCGGCTTCTGCTGTTGAAAGGGTGATCAGTCCTTGTCTTCCGGACTTCCAAAAAACTGGACTCTGGTTGACATAGACCACGAAGCATCCTTGTGAATCTTCACTATCCGGGGCGAAGGAAGCGTCTGCATAGACGGAAATCTCAACCTCCTCTCTAATCTCCTCGCCTCCAAATTTCAGGCCTTCTCTCATCGTCGATTTCAGAAAGCCCTTGGTTTGATGTGCTACTTCATGCACCTGCCTTGGAGATTTCGTGATATTTGAGCTCATTCGAGCTACAGCAAACATGACATCTGGCCTCGAGCGCGTTACGAGCCAGAGTAACTCGCCCACATACTTTTGAGCCAGTTTGATATCCTTTTCTTTGATTTCCTCCTCAGGCTCGAAACCCGATTGGTCTCGAGTGATTGGAAGCCTTTTGGGGCGGACTTCCTTTTCTTCCTTCTGGATCATCTCTTGCACGTATCCTTCCTGGGACACGTACCATACAGACTTCTTTTCTTCTTCACTCCAGATCTTCCTCACCTCCATACCAAGAAATCGTGTTGGTGAGACTCCAATTCTCTCTGGAGCTGAAGTCTTCCATGTGGTTCGAAGCTTTGCGAGAACTGCCTGCACTACCCAGTCCTCAGATGTCACAAAGAGGTCATCCACGTATGTCATCATCAGACCGTAGAGGCCTCCATCATCATCCATTTCTTCTACCAACCTGTGAATTCTCCAAAGGTTCGGTTCGGAATCAAGCTGCGAAAGGGCAAGATGAACTTCTTCTCCACTTGGCTTCCTCGCTATGACTTCCAAGCTTCTCAGTTGTTCATCTCGACATTGACTCCACAGCTTTGGTGACCTCCTAAGTCCGTAGATCGCCTTCAAAGGTTCAAACAAAGACGACTTCTCCAGCATCTTCTTCTCAATCAGGATGTAAGGAGGTTTGATCAGGATCAGCGGCTCATCATCTTCTTGAACCATCTTCGCGTTCAAGAACGCTGTCTTGACGTCCACGACGCTTCCTTCCCAGCCAAAGCCCTGTGCCATGGCTACCATGACTCGGAAAGCAGTTGCATCTGCCCCTCCTGAATAGTTTTCTTCTTGATCTCTTTGTTCTTCATAGTTTCCGCATGCCACCCACCTGATCTTCTTCTTTCCTCCTCTTTCTCCTGGTTTGACCGTGCAGACAAGACGAGATGGGATCAGCTCCACTTTTCGACCCTCCTGGAAGGCCTTTCGGTACATCTTCTCTAGCTCCTCCTTCTTAACTTCTCGAAGAGCTTCCTTCTCTTGAAGTAGTGAAGTCATCTCATCCTGAACTGCTGGCACCCATTCATTCCACTCCGAAGACACTTGTTGTTGGGTGACCACTTTGGTTTGTAGAACTTCTTCTTCTTCTTGAGGTTCCTTGATCATCCTTCTAAGTCTTGATAGTGTTCTCAGGCTCATACCCGCCGTCTCCGGGTCCTCTTGTACCATCATAGTCATCTCCTCAGCGACAATCTTCAAGATCCTTCTTTTCTCTTCAGCTTTCATCCTTCTACCCTCTTCTTCTTCATCCTGAACTGCTGCACTCATCATGGTAGTCTTACCACGAATCCTTCTTCTTATCTTCAATGCATCCAGGCCTTCTCTTTCCAAAGCCAACCATACTCCTTCTTGAACTGGTTCAGTGGCTTTCTTCAGGAAGTACCTTGTGACTCTGGGAGCTTCTCCATCCTTCACCACCCAGTGTCCATGATCTTCCCACGACGGAGCCAGATACTTCACTCGATCCATCGTAGTTTCCAATCCTTCTTTTTTCCATGCTCTCTTCCTTGTCAACACTTCGCTTAAAAACCCGGGCCATGAAGGAGTTGTACCAAGTCGGAAACAACGGTTGACCTCATTGACGTATCTCGCCGCCCAAGGCCACCACTCTGATCCAACCCCTGCACTCCTCAAGGTCCTTCTAATCTGAGCTTTCACAGATTGCACTGCAACCTCGACTCTGCCGTTGGCTCTGGCATCATCACCTGCTGTTCTCGTAGTGATGATTCCTCGGGCTCTGGCCCACTTCTTGAAGGTTCCCATGAACTCCTTTCCTCTGTCCGTATGGATACGGTTAACGTTGTATCCATCGGCTCTCAGACGAAGCAACATCTCAATGGCAGTGTTGGTTACCTCGACGGAGTTCTTCGAAGTCATCGGAAGTGCGATCCTGAAAACTCTGATCTCAAAAGGGGTTCCATGCTCATCCTTGAGCTCCTCATCCTCATTCTTTTCCCCTTCTTCTTTATTCTCCTCCCTAACTTCCTCTTCTTCTTGTAGTCCACCTTCTTCTTCACCAAAAGCAGCGACTTCTTCTTCTCCAAGAATGTCAACTTCTCCTTCTTCCAGGTCTCCCCCTGGAATCCCATCTCTTCCAGCCTCTTCTATCTCTGGTAGTCCTTCTTCATGTTCTTCCTCAGGACCTTCTCCATCATGGAACTTCTTGATGTTTTTCGGGATAGCCCATGTCAGCGCACCAACCAGTAGATAGCGAGCCTTGTAGCCTCCCAGATCTGGTGCTTTCACCAAGGGTCCAGATGTGTCCATTGATAACACACCCGACGTCGGGAACTTCACTCGCCGGTGAGGCAAGCACTTTTGTTGTGACTCTTGACAAATCAGGCAATCTTTCCTGTATGGAACATGATTGAGCTCCAAATGTTCCTGCCAGGAAAAAGCTTGGATCTTGATCTCCTTTCCCAACTCCTCCAAAAGTGCTGAAGCTACCATAGTAACCACCCCAGGTGACCATCGAGCCAAGTCCCTGGAGTTCTTGATTACTCGCTTCTCCTTCTTGTAGTAGGAGTGTTCTTCCAGCCTCAACCTCAAGTCTCCTCCAAAGGTTGTAGGCTTCATAGCATCTCCTCCCATCTCCCCCTGGAACAGGTGGATCTCGTCCCAGGAAAACTCTTCTTTCAGCTTCTTCCAATCTTCCGTATCCCACCATGAGACAGTTTCAGGCATATAGTGTCGAGGTGAGCTCGGGTGTTCCATGGTAAATCTCGGGGTCCATCCAAGCTTCCTTGCCTCAGCCACATAGCGAGACACCATCACCAGAAACATCATCCTCCAAAGAAGGATGTCATCCTCCCTCACATCGTTCATCTCTTCTATGGTCAAGTCCTTCTTACCATACTCCTCACCATTCCAAGCCCTGACTGGCCTTGGACAAGTCTTCACACCCTCAATTGGGTAGTGTCTCAGCACGCTACGGGTGCGGCAATTCGGCGATCCAATCCAGGATCTCACTTTGCCATCAAGAGCTGCACGAAGTAGACCACTGTAAGGACCTGAGTCTTTCATCATATCATGCTCTGGTCCTCGTTTGATATCCACTTCCAGCAACAACTTCGGATCTTGGCCCAGTTGTTCCAGAGCCTTTGAAAGGGTGAAGCCTTCTTCTCCTCCAGAGTAGATGTAGGCCACCATCCCTTCTTGCTTCATCCTTTTCCTCATCCTTCTATTGCATGGTAGATCTCCCCATCCTCCAGGTTCCACTACCAGTCTCTCCTTCACATGTTGAGGTAGTACACGAAGAACCGGATGGCTTTCTACCAAGCCTTGGAGCCACATCATCTCCTCGTCGATCTTCATGGACTTCAACATCTCCTCGCTTTGCTTCTCTTCCAACTCTCCTATGAGCTCCAAAGCCAGCTTCCGAGATACTTGTGGACAACCATTGCTGCTATCTACAGCTAGTCTTCCACGAGCTGGATGAACAACACAAAGTCCATCAGCTCCCCATTCAAGCTTGCAATTGAGCTGCTTCACAAGTGAACCCATAGGAACAATTGGTTCAATCTGGTGATTTGTTGAAATCATGACTCCTCCCTTTGACATCTTCAGCCTCACCACCTCACCATTCGCCAAAGACACTTGGACGTCCTTGTAGTCCTTCATAGTTTCGCCGGTCCGTTCTGGACGAAGGGCATGAGTTGCTCCACTATCAATCAGCCCTTGATTCTCCTTCGAGGACAGTCGGCTTAACCTCAAAGTCTTCTGCTTCAAAGCATTCAGCTGTTGCTGAAGTCTCTCAACCACCTCACTCCTCTCTTCATCTTCCTTCTTACTTCCAACCACCGATGGAGGTCCAGACTGAAGGCTTCCTGACGACGACAAAGATCTCAGCATCTTATTCGCTTCTTCAAGGAGTTCCTTCATCGACTCCGCCTTCTGACCTTCTTCCTCCTCAGCTGCATTATCTTGATCCTCAGGCTTCATCACTTTACTCTTCGGCGGTGATGTCTCCTGGGGCTTCTTTGGTCTGGTACATGTCGACGCCATATGATCACTTCCTCCGCAGTTCCAACATCTTCTTCGTTCATCCTTCTGATCATGAGACCACAGACATTCTTTTCCTTTCTTGCATCCTCCTTCACTCAAGTAGTATCGACACTTGAATGTCCCTTTCTCAGTCTGGTCACCACTCCTGTCTCCTTCTCGGTCTTTCCCTTTCCCACCATAGCCTTTCGAAGTCTCTTCCTCAAACTTCTTTGCTCTGATGGCCTTCATCTTGTCGATGTCTCCTTTCTTCTTCGCTCCTACTTCTTGGTGCGCTACCTGCTCAAACTCTGCCAGAAGATGGGTCGCGAAAGAAGTCACTGAAGTTGAAGTCGGCGTTGCATCCACCTGAAGTGTCGAACGTGCCAATGAGATTCTGAAGTTCAGCTCCCGGTTCCCTTCTAAAGGACGGCGAATGATCTTGTTGAGACCCTTCAAGAGCAAGAACGGATCAGGCTCCGACACTCCAAGTTCTCCTGCTCGACGACGCCAACGACTCCATTTGCGCAGAAACTGGACAGCTTCGCCTAACGAAGAAGCTTCACCTGGCGACTCTAGTTGGCGAAGTATCAATTCTTTTTCTGCTAGTCCTCCTGGTTGATATGTCACCAGGAGGTGACATATGATTTTCAGTGCCGTCAACTTCTTTGCACTGATCAGATCCTCACGTTGTCCTTCATGAAGTGCTGCGAGTAACATTGTTGAAGCTCGCCTCTCCAGTCGAACCCACCTTGGTTGCTTCAAGTAGGTTGACGCTTCTGGATCGTGACTGATCCTGTCAAGCGGGGGAAGCCTCATGTGATGGTGGTACCAGGACGTTGCTTCTTCCATCAAAGTTTTCCACCACTCACCACTGGATCCCGTCAAATCACTCATCATCGGCTCGATAAGTGAAAGCCAGTCGTTGAGATCAATGGGTCCAGACGAAGGACTCCACTCCGCTAAGATCGGGAGCTGCACCGATGAACGGATGAACTCTCCTCCGCCTCCTCTATCTTCATCTCTTCCATCAATCAGTTGCTTCTGAAGTTGGTGCATGCCTTCCATCAACTTCAGCATGACTTTGACAGTGTCAGACTCTTCTGTCTTCTTCCCTCCTTCTCTTCCCTCAGGCCTCTCTCGGCCCCTTTTCTCATCCTTCCTCTCCTGGTTCTCTTCAGCAAAGGAAAGACTTCTCTTGCATTCTTCAGGCTCTTGTTCAATCCTCTCTTTACCTCCTTGAGCTTCAGGGGGCTTCGACGGTTCTCCCTGAGTGCTTGGGGGTGTCATGTACCGCTCTTCCTTTGTTCTCTCCTCTAAGTCTTTGATCTGCATCCTCAGCTTTTGATTTTCTTCCATCATTCTTTCGAATCTGATCCTTTCCTCAAGCTGTTTCTTCTGGTTCTCTTCGTGAATCTCCAAGACGATCTTCCTCGTCCTCAGAGCTTCTTCTTGTTGCAGTCTTTCGATCTCCTTGTCTAACTCCACCGGTCGTTGAACTGCTGGAATTTGACTCTGAAGCTGTCCTCCATACAGCCACGGTGCCTGCTGTTGAAGCAGGTAAAGTCTCCTCAGCTGGTCATCATCAAAAAGTGGACGTCCTCCAGATCCCTTTCCAGAGCCTTGTCCTGGAGTGGAGTAAAAGCCCTCTCTCTGAGCTTCAACATCCTCTCGATCTTTCTTCATCTCATCCTCAACAGCCTCCTGACTGTATCTTGCTTCTCTATCCAAAACTGCTTCATCGCCACTGCCTCTTCCTCGATCACTCCTCTCTCTTGAGGCTGGTGCTTCAGGCGTAGCGTTGGACACCACAGGAGCAAACGACTTTGGTGGTCCTGCCAAAGCCAACTGCAGAAACTCCTCTCCCTTCTGAGTAGCCTCTGACTTCTCTTCTCTTCCTGTCGAGCTCATCCCTGCCTCTATGGCCAGAAAGCCCGATTCCTCAGCTTCTCTTTGGAGTCTTTCATGAGCTTCCAACATCTGTCTTTCTCCTTCTTGCAACTCACTCAAAGTCGCCTTCCTTCTTTTCATCAAACTCAAATCCATCTTCTCAAAAACCACGTAGGCTTGGGCTCATAACCTAATTCTCGATAGGTTTAGCCACGTGGAAATCAGCTGAATCTTCGCTCTCTTTTTTCCTTTCCTCTTTCAATAGCCAACCCAATGGCTTGATCTTCAAAAGGCAGCTTCCAACTACCAAGTGAAAAACTGAAACGTGGTATGCCATGACTCCTAAGGGGAATTTGCAAAAAGTAATCCCAGCTCTGCAACGGCTTCCTAATGTGGAGAGGCCAGAAGGCAACCATGGTTACGGAACTCATCTCTCCTTGAAGTCCTTGGACCCTTTTCATTGACAGAAATAAACAAGACAAAAGATCAAGAAAGAAACTAAACAACTTGGGGCTTAGATAAAGTTCAGTAACTTTGATTTTGTGCAACACAGATGTTGCGCCAAAACTGGTACAGTTGGCAGTTAGTTTCAAAAGCGGTGTGTGTATTTCCAGGAGCGCTTTCTCGCCACCATCGTGGCTGACGAATCCGTCGCCGAGCACTATTGACTTTGGACTTTGGCTTTTTCAATTTTTTTTGTTGCAGACATCCCACAGCCGTTTGTTTTTCTCTTCCCTTCCGTAGTAATCAAATCTATGACATCTATGATTTGCAAGATCCTCACGATCCCACTTGGCAAAGCTTCTCAACTGAATGTCCAGTCAAGAGAATGAAACGAATGTCCTCAGATGAACCTTGGTCCAACGGTTTTGGTCTGATTTTCAAACATATTTACATTTATTGATTATTGGCCTTTCTCATCCACGAAATCCAGCATTTCCATCAGGAGTGCCCGAGTCATTACAGGACCCAAAGTATGATATTTCAAATACAAATTTCTTTTCAAAAAGACTCTTCAGGGAGCCCTACATTGAAATCCCGTCTTTATCAATCAATACATTCAAGTAGCTTGCATTCATCTAAGTAAAGCTTATTTTATTACTATTACCAAAAAGTGTTTGGGGAGGGGGCCGGGTGATAATCACTTCTGGACAGTACTTGAAAACATCGGCTTGCGGCTGCTTAAGTTCAAGACGGATTTGGGGATTGCACTCACTACCATCTGAGATCATCTGAGTGTTTCCTAGAAACAATCAGTGACACAAATTCTGAAGTTTGAGGTCAATTTTTTTTTGAGCTTTCGGGAACTTGACTTGTAATTATATATCTAAGACTTGTACGACCGAGCATGGATTTCAGATTTTTGAAGTGTGAAAGTGATGTCATTTGCAATTCATCTTGGCCTCTAGTGTCGAAAACTCTGTTCTTTGTCAAACGTTATTGTCAAACATTGGAATACATGTTTGACATTGGAATCCTTTTTCTGCGCTTCATTAATTCGGAAAAAACATATTGAATTTTGTTGTGTTAGCTTTGCGGGCGTTGTCGTTTACGCAATGATATCTTTGTTAGATCATCTCTTGATAATTGAAGGTTTGACCGAATTCCGAAGTACTGAAGTTGTCACATTTTTTGTGGGTCTGGCATCCCTGAACCCACCATAACCCACCTGTTTCATGAATGCTTAAGGATAGAACTTTTCCGACCAGAACCCTTTCCTTTCTTACACTTAACGTTCTTACATAAGCTGGTGGAGATGCAGATGGTTTTTTTTTTCAAGCAAAGTCATCATTGTAGAAAATACAAACATCGCTTAGCAAACATAGAAATGATACAACGTGTTTCCCCTTGTGGTCTTGAATTTTTTGCTAGTGTCGACAAGATCGCCGGCAGCTCCCAAACAGGAAGGGCGCCGGTGTTACTCGACACATCGACATGACCGTGGAAGAACAGACATGGAGCACCAAACATATTGATTAGGCGATTGCCCTGACAATCATGATTGGGCAAAATTGATACAGTAAATCAACCCCAAAGATTTACAGCAAAAGGTCCTGACTTTGAAAAGTGCGCTTTTGCTGTCATTTTAACCAGAATAGAGCAGAATCACGTCCTTTTGGTGAGTTCATGTTTCTCTCTTTGAAATACGAAACGAACAGATCGCAAATCTAGAAATTCAACTCATCATTCTTCTCGGAGTTTTTTGTCAATTAGGTCACTCCGGTCACACAGCATCGATAATAATCAAAGCATCTCAAGCAACGGAGGGACAAATTCCTTAGATGGTTTCCGAGTTTAGGACTTTCATCGTGTTTCAGCGTGTTTAGACACCTTCCACGACTTGAGCTTGATGTGTCTCACTTCTCCGTTCTCGCTTCTTGGTGGTTTCAAAATGTTTCAACGTGTCAAGTCAGCCAAAGTCTTCACCATGCCCAATCCTGATTGCTTCATTGGACGCAAATTGTTCAACCACCTAGCAGATTAGTCATGATTAGTCCAAGATCGACTCCAAATCTGAGAGTTCAGTAGAGTTCTATCTCGAGATCTCGAGTGGCCAGGGATGGACCTTGAGAAGGCTTGATTTTCGATGCATTGCTTTCTTTGCTGTCAACGCAGACGTTGGCAGTATGGTTCAAAATTCAAAACTCACTTCATTCCTGTTGAGAACCATTAGCACCTCGGTTTTTCTGTCAAATGTAACTTGATTGTTGATCTTGTGGTCGGAAATGCCAAAAAGCCTTTGTCGCCATATCATTGGTCGAGCAGGGCGCTCAAGGAAAATCCCTATTTGAGACATGATCTCTCCATTTTACCTTTTGCCACAGGCTGTACGAGGTAGGCAAACTTGATAGATTATGCTAAGATATGCTAAGCATAGGTTGCCCGGTGTGACCCCAAGCATTTGTCTTTCATGGCAAAATACAAGGAGCTCCATCCCTTCAGGGACACCGGACAGCCATTGAGAAGTCGTTGAGGGCCACCGCAGCAGACACATTTGCGGTCAAAAAAATCAAATGGGACGTGTCGGGAAGATCCGGAGACACTCTTGAATGACATAAATTGGGCGTATCAGTTATTCTGTTTATTCTGTTGGCAACTTATGGCGTCAAGCTGAGGCTCACTCCAGATTTCCTCACATGAAAGAGATCGAAAGAATTTATTCAAAACCCTTTGCCACGGTAACATGAAAAACACTTCAAGAGTTGCCACAGAAAACCAAAATGCAGGTGCCGGACAACGACCCCGACGTGCAGAAGTGCAGCCGAGTGGCTTCTGGGCCGCACACCAAATTGGAAAAGGTTTTTTGTTCCTTTTCCATGGACATTTCAAGACATTTCAAAGGAAACTCTTCGACATTTAATGATTTTTGAGGCCAACTCATGTCTATTGAACAGATCGAAGACAACTCAGCACTCTACCATTGTCTCTTTTGCCTTCGTTTGTCCCTTGTGGTGTGATTACTTATTCTGTTTTTTGTTTGGTCATGATCTCTTTGTTCCAAACTTGTCAGTGTTTTCTGGCTGCACACCACTGGAGGCATTGGAGAGTTCGGTACAAAGATCTAGAAACATCTCTTTCAGCAGGGACTTCCTTAGCAAAATGTATTTTTACATCTTCCTGGTCTTCCGACGTCCAGTTAGTGGCCAGTTCCACACAAAAGCAGTTGAACTATGTTCAATTTATATCGTCAGGTTGGTTATAATTTTCTGCTCGATTGAAAACATAGAAGCAATCCAAGAAGGGCAACAAACAAACTTTTCGTGACACTTCCACGATATTCACTCGGGGGAGATTGCTTTTGGCATTCAGGGACTCAGATCCATGCAACTGCCTTCGTTTCCTTCAAGATTGTTGTCAAGTGCCGACTTCAATAAAGTCCCACCAAACAGCAAAGTCCGGAGGGAATGAGGGAATTCTTCTCAAATTCCAATTCAGAATGCACAATGACGGGTCTGTAACTTCTACCACGGTTGTATCAGAGTGTAAGTACATAGATTCACCATGATTCACCTTCAACTTTCTCCCATCTCTGGAGCGTAAGGCTTAGCTTGTGATTTCAGTTATTTGGTTTCTCCCAGATCCTTTAACATGGGATGATATGCTTTCAGTGGACATTTTTGCAGTTGCAACGCTTTGTCGAAGACATAATTCAGACAATCTATGTACTATTATATATAATAAATTATCATGTGTATGTATATCTGTATATATATATATAGAGTTGTCACCAACAACTTTTTTAAGTGTCAGTATAAAGTGGAATGGGAAGAAAGGCTGATGCCATTGCCCCCTCAAACCTGGGAAGCAGAGTTAGGTCAGAAATGTAACTAAAGGGCACCTCTTCCATTCAAAAGTGTAGGATTTAATGGATTTAGAAGATTCGGAAGGTTCTTGAAAGTCTTTTAATTTTGGCCCCTTTTGAAAGGTTTGTCGTTACGCAAGACACAGGTGCTTCGAGAGGGTCAAGCTCTATATTTGCCCATTGGACAGGCCACCGTTTGCCAAGTCTTGTGGTAGCTGAGGATGATGAGCAACGGTGGGTCTAGTATGAGAATGTACGAGGCAATGATTTGCCTAAGATCTTAAGGCAAGCTGATTCACCCATGAATATCACCGGCCTTCAAATCGCGGTCTTGTTTGGGATGGGTAGGGTTGAAGACATGGTAAGTTGTTGCCCGTGTCAAAGTTCAGCGCTTCGCTATTATTTCCCCAAGAGTCATGGTTCGGTCGTAGTTGGATCGGAATGCAACTGTTGATGCCCTTGCCCCAAAAAACAGGTTCGTGTCAGCGGAATGAGATAGGGTATAACAAGTCATACAGATAACCCTTCCCCCCATGATAATCTGAGAGAGAGAGAGGGAGTATCCATGCCAAAAGACTGACTTGTCACACTTGAGACGTGTTTATGTGGACCTAGATTTGGATGCATCATTGTGCTTGTCGTTTTTTGAAGTTGTTTTCGTGGATTGGCATGTGAATGGATTGTCTGCCCAGATACACCGCGCGCAGACGTTGGGATCTTAGGACACAGGAGAGTTCCATGGTGCGCGGTCACCAATCCCTAGCCAGTTCCATAGCAAAGTACCGAGTGCGACGAGATTCGACACTCCATGGGTGACATCTTAAGCCGTTCGCCTATCTCAGGGTCATCCAAAGGAAATGAAACATGTGGGGAGTTTCATCCTGTTGGTGTTTGTGTGATCAGAGAAACCATTGGGAAAGATATGTTGAATGGGTTGCCAGATTTTCACATGTTTGGGTTCGCATCGATGTGATTTCAATGCTGGTAGATCGGACATGATGAACACACTGACTACCGTACATACTTACTGCGTATGGACAAATCCTGCACCACTTGATATTGTAAATATCCTATTGCCTGCAGTTTTTTTCTATCCCAGCTGTTGTAACATTTTGCACCAGCAATAAAACGACTTTGCCCATCAACAGTGTGGATTCTATCCTACCGTAAAAATCAGCAACAGAGGTCCGAAAACAAACCGAAACTTGACAGTCTCAGCATATCCCACGTGCTTCAGACGATGGAAGGACCATTTTGCAATTCATGGGACATTCAGGGTTGGGATTGCGGATATCAAGATGAATACGCTGACCTGGAAGAATGGAAGGTTCTACAGCCTCAAGCCAGTCAAACTCGATGCTCGATGATCTGAGGTCCGATCACCGGTCCATTCACCTGACGATGTCCCTGAACCGGCAGTCCCTTGGTCCAGTCAAATCGCAGTCAATGGATTTTGGGATTGTGGGAGATTGCTCCAGACTTCCCCACCAGAAACAGCAGCACCAATTTGTACACTCCATACGTTGACGAAATTTTCAAACTGTTGGATTTTTGCGCTGTCTCGCTTGGCCCAAATCGCAATTTCAAATGTCCGGTACAGGCTTCGCTGAACTGTCATTGACATCAAGCGAGATCTCATGTCAAGATGATTCAAGATGAACGATTTGAAGCACTGATTTTCCTTACAAAAAGTAACACCACTATTATGAGCCAGTCCATGCAGCGAAATGGTCCCATTCGGACAGGACAACAGGTGGAATTGGCAAATTTCTGGCAACTTGTCATGTTACAATTGGTGTAGTCCAAAAGATCAAGAGGTTTTGATAATTCATGATATTTCAAAAGATATTTCTATCAATTCTCATAATTCTCCGAGCAAAACAGGATCAAAGAAGTTCAGAAGTGCCTTGTTTTGGGTCTGGCCCTTTAGGTTCTGCAGCTCCGCTGCAGTGCTGCTCAACGTGGCCGAACAGCCAGTCGGCCAAGCGGCAGAGGGATGGTACGGACTGAAAAAACCGGTCGGATCCCTTCGCAGATTAATGACATGAACTGAACTTATGCAAGTGAAGCATCAGGTAAGTCATGTATTCAGTAATATTCAGTATGAATCATTAATCTTTATTACGGACTCATTTCTTGTATTGTCCAAAGAGTTTGGAATCTTTTGAATCATCTGACTATGATGACAATCCATCATCCGGAAGTTAAGTCTTTCCCTGGCTCGGAGCAAGATCTTGGCTATGGCAGTTGGAGTGTGATCTCGAATATTTTGACAGGTACATTATTGCTTTAGAGCACCAAGGATTTCGTATATGACAATTGTAGGATCTATGGACGGGCGTGCGCACACTCCTTCTCAGTTGACATTCTGGCCAGGGTGTTGTATAATGCAATTCCATGAGGATTGCGAAAAATAGCCAGAATGAACAACGCAAGATAATGACCTTTGCTACAGTAGTTCCCTTCATGCACCTTGCATTTTCGGAAACCGTATCTACCTCGCTATGTCTGCATCAACTCCATGATTAGTATATGAGATGAATCTGCAGTCTGACTATAACCAGTGCAACTGACAAGCTGTTGATGATTCCACTCCACGTTTTAACGGTGGAATTGTTCTAGCTGATCTACAAAACAAATTGCTAGAATGTATCACGGCTGGTGCCTATGCAGTGCCGATAGTGTAGTATGTATTTGACTCGAAAATTCCCCCCATCTTGTCCCGTGGCACATTCTTGTTGGAAGAACCCCCTTTTCTCATAGGTCTGAATGTGTTTGAAGAGACCCCAGATTTCCGCACTTTCACCAGGTCATGTTCAGAGCAGACCTTGCATGTGCACGCGTACTCGCTTTATCTTGTTTTGCTGGTGCATTCTTGAAGTTGTATGCTTCAGTGCAGCGAAGTCACATTGTGTCCACCAAGGATCAACCCTTCCAAAGAGGTGGGTTTTGCCACTCAGCTGAAAACAAGTGCGGGAAAGGTCAATATTGTCTTTCGCATAGTTGCCATTTCAATCAAATCGTATCCGAATCCCTTCCACCTTCTTGCACTATGTCACTATGTCTCAGATATTTTTGGAAAACACTTCCCCAAGAAATGCTGTCCACACAGCCATGTGGCCACTCGTTGGTGAGGCGCAGATGAACTTTGTCTCCTGGGTGCACGACGTGGCCACCGCGAGCTGCTCGACCCAATGTGTGTGGCACTAGCCTATCTTCGTGCCAGAGCAAAAACGGGTAGCTGGGTGGAGAATCTCCGACTTTTGATGGTACTGTAAGTATACACACTACATATCTATATATATATCATTATATATATATATATCATGTAGATTATAGATACTCGCAATAGTACTCGTACTTTTACTCAGTCAATCAAATCTTTCATTGTTTGCGTTTCCTTCACTGTCAATGACTTCGTGTTTGGAAATGAAGTGAAAATAAATCAATCCTTTCCTCCTAGTTGGGCAAGAGCGTGAGCGGGGAATTGTGATCACAGCAGTTTTCAAGTTGATGCATTTCCAATATCAAGGACAACGTGCCCTGGTGTGAGTCACTTGATGAAGGTCAAGACTTTCAGTGCCCGATATATTTTATTTTGATAGTATTTTGCTGTATTTTGTGGACAAACCCATCCGATCACTCAGGCGATTTGGCCTTCCTTCACGATGTTCCCAAGTCCTTCCGTTGCAAGTCCAAGCGAGGCCAAAGTAACGGCGATGTAAAAAGTCTTTAAGCAATCGGAAAAAACGAAAAAACGCGACACAGATGTGCACCGCCAGTCTCCTCAGGTGTTATGCTGATGAATTCACCGCGTTGGGTCCGCCTTCGCTGAATTACTTGTACTGCACACCCTCGCCGTGCAGGTGGCAAAAACTCCATCAGATGCGCTTCATCTTTCCTCCATCGTCGCCTAGTGCCCATTTAAAGCTGGTGTGCTTGTGGTGGCCAGAAGCGTCAGGATTGCATCAGACTTTGGAATCGGATTTCCTACTCTTGCATTGCCAGTTTTACATTGGTACGTCAGACATAATAGTTGCGGACAATGCGTTTGTATGTTTGACGGCATTCTAATACATGTTTCTGTTCAAAATACATTCGGAGCTGTGTCGCAAAGAAAAGATGATTCAGTTGTAGAATTCTGGCAGCCCTCAGGGAAGAGCATGAAGCAAAGATTGAAGAATATTGCCATGACAGTGCGATGGTTGACAGTCCGTTCACGTAGAGCACGGAGGTACCTTCTGCTGGGGTCAACGAGGCTGCTGAAGGGATGCTTTTGTCTGGTGAATGATGATACGCCAAGTGGTCACGACTTCGCAATTAAACACTAGAGCTGAATCTGGTGGAGGTATAGTGGCTCATTTGGCTTGCATTACAACCGACAACCGTGTTCGATTCGACGGCTGAAGGGAGAAGCTTCCCTTTGAGCCTGGGATCTATCATAGAGATCAGTGTCAGGAGTCCAGCAAGAGAAGACCTTACAACGAATTCACAGCGTGTTGGAGAATGCATTTAACATCAACATGTTTAACGTCGAATTACTTATACGTAGAAGTAGCGCCAATGGACTTTAAACCGCAGAAGTACAGCAGCATTTTTCAGATCACCGCGGACGGGCTGTGAACAACTTGATGAGGAACACTGATGGTAGTGCTCTTGAGTGTAATGCCACCCGTTTCAGGACAGAGGTAAGGAGTGGTCGATTCCGACCCGCTGGAGGCTTCTCTGATAAGTATATACCATTCAAAGGTGCGACAATGAACAATTGACAAGAACTTTCCGGGGAAGTGATCCAGGTACCGCCCATTTCCGTTCCATGAGTCAATGCACATTTAGTAAACCTGCCAATACGGATCCTGACCACATCTTAATGTGCTTGTTCTCAAAGGATCTCAAAGGTAAAAACCATCAAAAACCCATTAGTCTTGCTGCCAAGTGCTTCCAGTTCACCATTTCAATCTTGGAAACTTCCTAATCCCCGTCGTAGGAGGGTCTTGAACAATTTTGGGGAGGGTTGAATGTCGCTGATCCCTTCACACCAAGCCTGCACAAGCAACCATAGCACTGGATCTCCAGGTAGATAGAACTTTCAACTCCACGGTGTGCAATTTTAAGCGGGCCAGTTCACGCATGGTTCAACCAAGAGCAGTCACGCATCAAATCCATGAGCCGTTTTGAGAAATCCACCGACACAACCGTGTGGAAGACTGGAAGACCATGGAAGACTGGACCAAGACAGTAGAATTCCCAAAAACTAGCCTTCAAAAGCCAGCTTTTACAAATCTTACAGTAGAAATCAGAGGTCCTTTCAATCTTATGAACACTTTTGGACATCAGCGCGATCGGCGATCGAGTCAGCGTACGCAGGTTCCAGTTCTTCCCATGAAAATGCTCAACTCTTGCGTCAAGGAGCGATTGATTTCAGCCTCGCTGTGAGTGCATGCATACTAATTCCAAACTGGTAAGAGTGGTTGATAGTCACGATCAGAATTCCTGTCGAAATATCGGTAAATATTTGAGAAAAGATAGAAGAACAAACGACCTGCGGAGTTTGGAGACGTGGAGACTTGAATGCTAAAATCATCACTGAGTCACTATGATAGTCTTATCCCCGTTTGATCTGTATTCTCGAGGAATCTGATAGCTCTCCAGGTGAGATGTATGATTCGAGACATCATTGAATTTGCATGAATTTACCATCAGAGCATCATTCTTTATCTTGCCAAGATGGCATGCATTTCTTGCAAAAAATGTTACCCAATAACTAAAGGCGCTCAAGAAGGCGCAAATTTACTGTAATGGTAAACAGCTGAAGCCTCTTTGGTGTATGCCGAGGTACAGTCAGAATCAAAGCGAGTAACTATTTGCGGAATGTATCTTTCTGCTTCATCACATAGGGAGACTATGAATTTTCTGAGGGGAGACGTACATAGATGGAGCCACAATGCACGTGTTTTTCCAGCATCGAATCTTAGTGTGTACAGCAGAGACCATCTCTCCCAGGGCACCATAAGTTCTGAAAACACCACGATGCAACAGGATCTTCGCACACTTCTCGATCGTCTCAGCTTGCATCCTCGAGCACAGGCACATGCAGCATGGAATTTTTACTGGTGAATGACAATCATCCATGTTGCGTTGGGTACACAATTTCGGCTGTATTTGACAGGGCTGTATTCTTGATTTTGCCGTTGATCTCCGAAGAGCTCAAGTTGTCATAGGCGATGATTTTCTATGCGGTTGCATAAAAGTCGTGAAATTGGTTCCTCCCAGTGAGACCCATATCAGGATTCAGGCTAGGCAATTGTCTACTGACCATACCGATGATAATTATTAGGTATCTGATCAGTTTCTTGGAGAACAGGACTTGTGGAACCAACTGGTGCCTGCAAGAGCACTGAAATCTCCAAGTCGCAATTCATTGTAAAGATATCTAAAAATACTTGTTTGCTTTGATGATAGGACCAGATAGGATGTTCTTGGACCTTGAAAGATCTTACAGCAGATTTCTGCCAGGAGGATGTACTGTCCATGGCTGTCCGCATCGCTGGGAAAGAAGCGCCTACAGTGGGCAAATTAAAGCCCAAACAGGTGCAACGGATAGCTTTCACGTACAGGCGTTCTTCATCTTGGTTTTGGAAGGGGAGGTCCTGCAGAAAGACGTTGTTTGATTCTGTTTGTTCAAAGATCCTTGGAGACCTCAGATTCATGCAGATTGGTTAGTTTCATTTCATGCAGTGGAATGAGACTCAGATCTTGGATTTCGTCGAAGTTTGTGTTTTTGTTACTTGTTCCCATTGTACGAAACATAGAGCTGACCTCGCTCATCCCACCGTTCATGGTCATGGATCTTTTGGTGCAATCGTGATCTATTTACACGCGAAGAAGCGTTCTCAAGTATGAACATGTCCAGTCAAAAGTGAGATGCTTGGACTACGAACTTTGGGCTCCATCCTTGATTTACATACGGGCAAGCATACTGAATCCCTTCAATAGCCAGTAATTATAGCTTGTCATGGGAATCCCTCATCGATGATATCCATGTGGTTCGATAGGGTTTTGCAGCTTACTTGGTTTCCGTCATCCGATCACATCTCTACATTTCGTCATCCAAAGCAGGTGCTGCAAGGCATTCGTTCATTGTTGGCGCCGGAGCCGTGCAATCGTACCATGGTAGTTGCTTGCTGCTGCACTGGCCGTGACAACATCTGGTGAAGCAGTTCTAGACAACACACCCCTTATATATATATATGTTAAAATGGGATCTTCGTTGTTTGCTTTCAACAAAATCATCTGTGGTTGGTCTTTCCTGAGCGTTTGAGATCCGGTTTTGGTGCCGACCAACCAATTTTCACCTATGATGCTTCAATTAAAACCTGATGATGATGACAGGGGACAATAGGCAGAACCTATTTGACTACCTTAATCTTATGCCAGTATCTACTCGGGTATTGGGCAGATACCTCCAGACTGCGTGAGTGTATGCACTCTTTTGGAATTCCAGCCCAAAGGTGCATTCAGTTGACCAATCTTTCTGAAATTTTGAGTCAAACACTCACATTTCTGATCCGAATATCCCACGGTGAAGTTGGCCAAGGCTTGGCACCAGCTCTTAACACGACAACACCTCGAGTATCTGCAGGAGCGATTCGTACGACTTGTTGTGATGGGAATGCTGACGAAAGGCAATGATGAAATGATATGAAATGCATGGACATTCGCCAGCAAACGAACATTACGAAAATTGCTTGAAAGCAATAGTATTGGTTAGCTAGATAGGATAGATAGGATAGGGTGGAGATGTCAGCCATTTCTTTTTGCGAGCGTTTGCGAGTATTTCGGCTTCCCTGTCTCTGAACATATGTAAAGGATAGTGAAGCTTTGCATTTCTTTTCTTGTATTGTTTGTATTGTTTGTGTTTGAAACTTGCAAGTGATTGTATCTCTCAGCCATTGACCAAATACCGTGGTCCACTCCTAAGGGGTCCACAGAGCCTTTCTATGGATTCATGTTTGGGTGCAAGCTGCAGGACCCAGCAATGCAATAAAGTATAGTCTCGTAGAGGAATCCATCAATCAATGCATAGTTTACAATTCAGGCTGGTGGACCACCATCATCACCGCCATCATCATCGTCATCATCATCACCAACGCGGAAAGGAAGCAAAACCGCATCGTATCTCAACAATGAGTCATAGATGGCACATTTGGGAGCCTCATGGGCGCCCTCCCTAAGGTTTAATATGAATGAGGAATCCTGATTTCAGATCGAAGTGAGTCATTTCCCTTAGCAACATGACCTTTGTCGTCAGGCGTCACGTGAAGAGGACCAAGCGGCAGGGTCCAGGTGTTGTAGTCTTGGACTACTTGGGAGCCAATCGTTGGAATAAATCCCCCTCAAACCTCGAAGCTGTTGCAAGGAAGGCAAGACAAATTGTGTTCAGAAACTCCACTCGTTTGGAAGCCACAATCTTGGTTTTATAGTTGTACTGGTAACACATCTTTGCGATACTTTTTGCGTTTAGCAAACAGGCGGAACCAGGGTGGACAGGCAGAGAACCAAGGCATTGACGCACATCTTCAAGCCACGTTCAGCGGCCATTTTCCCGTCCAGCGAACCTTCGCGGAAGCGGCGGTGACGGCGCCCTGACAGGCCAGATGCTCCGTGGGTCTCGGTCTCACGGTATCACACGTCAAACAGTAAAGCACAACAATCTGAACAAGCTGGGGTAAATGGGATTAAATGGGATGAGGTCATGAGGAGATTCTACTGTTGAGAATGTTGATAGCCTTGTGGAATGGGGGAAGTAAATGTCAGTTCTTTAAAGATTAACTTTTCCCTAAATTGATGATTCAAAATAATGTCTTCTTGGAAAGACTATCACCCGGTTTGAACTCTCATGAACTCATTAACTCCGAAGGCATGGTGCGGAAAGCGGTGAAGGCAAAAGAGCCCAAAGATGTTATCATGACACCCAAGGATGCGGTGGGGTTGATGCTTCAGTGGCTGATCCTTAGCGAGATGCACAGACACATGTGCGAGCTATACGTCGATACGTCATGATACCTTGTGAATCTTGTAGCTATGCATGGCCATGCTAGACCTTTGCAGGGTTTTTTGCAGCTTTCCTTCGATTGGCTTGGTCAGTCAAATGGCTGATTTGGTGATCTTGGACTTGAACTGAGTTAGATCAATTTCTTACTGTAGGGGATATCATAGTGTATTATATTGTGTATTCTAGAGCACTTTTTTCCATCAGGGAGATTCACCTGGTCAATGCAGATCAACTGCTTATTTTTCGCAGACACTTCGCAGCAGATACAGACATTCCAACTGGAGCCACGGTATGGCCGACCATACTCCATTCTGGTTGACTCGTATCTCAGAGAAGTTAACCAAGCGGCTGGAAGTTAACCAAGCGGCTGGGGATTTTGGGCTCTGAAATCTTCGGATTTGGCCAATTTACTAGTTAATGGGTGTCGCTGGGATGGTTTTATCATTTTTATAACATTTTTATCCGTATTGCATGCACTGCGTCATTGCTCGTACCATCCCCTTACAACTGATTATCAATCACCATTGAAATGACGTTTTCTTCACGGCCTGGCCAATGATTGACCAAATTCTAATTGACAGGAGGGCAAAGTCAAAAAGACCATCAACAAGAGCACCTCGACTTTGCTCTGGAGTCTGTACTGGGTTGTCTCTGACTTAAAGTTAAGGGATTGGAGGTGCATGTTTCACAACTCAAAACTGTGCATGGGAAATCGTAAAGATGGGCGGGATGGAGGAAATTGGTGAATTGTCTTGAATCTTTGTTTTTGTATGTTTTCGTTCTGAAATAAAGAAGGAACGAAAAAACCACTTTGTTGCCATCCTTCTCCCAAGACAGCCCGTAACATGCTGCTTTATAGCGATGCATAAAGACTAGATCCACCTTAGGGTCTCACGTCAATATGAACTGGTCCTTTCTTTCTGAGATTTTCTCAGGCTCACGTTGGTGCCGAATTGCGGTTCAAGAGATGAATTGTGATGATACGACGCATGTGATCGTGTAGGTTTAGACTTCTGAGAACACTACCCAGAATGTAAAATTGATCTTTGGGGTTTCGTTTTAAACAAACTTCACAAACTCAAAGATCAAAGGCAGTGCCCCCATGTGGGACTTGTGAGCTCGCATAAGTTGGATGAAAATTGTCAAAGCTGCTACTTGAAGTATCTTGAGCTTTAAAGGTGTGACTCCACAATGCAGGCTTTCCAAATCAAAAGCCTCTTTAAAGCTGTTCATATTAATAGCATGCCGTAACTCTATAGAGTAAAATTATGTACCAGTGACAAGGTACTCGTAGGAGACTCCCATGCTTGATCTTCTAAAAATCAATGGGCACTGCATAGCTCAATGTTGAATTCCGAGTCAATTTCTACCTGCTGTGTATGACCACATTCCATCCACATTCGCACATTTCTCGAGGCCAGCGCCGCAAGACGGCCAAGGCCCGGCCAAAGCTCCCTGCGGCGGCTGAGAGCCGCAAGCAGCGGCGATGCTTGGAGAGAAAAGCGCTTTTGGGAGAACGATACGAACGAAAATGGATGACATTTCACAAGTCCTTTTGGAGCTTTTGGAAGTTTTCACCGGATTTCAGCTGTTTCTTGGGGCGTTTTTGAATTTCTCTTTAGCTTGGAAAGAAGCACCAAAAAAAGGAAAAATTGCTATCCTCCGATAAGTACTTCTGACTTCTAGATACAGTAAAACTAGCCACTTTCTGCTTGGTTAAGAGATCAGCTCCAACCGTATCCTATGTCCTGTGCTGGCCTGATCAAATTGTCACTATCGATGGATAGGGTAGTATATTCCAGAGAACCATGCTTTGTGCATCATGCATTGCTTGTACTTGGAATGCAATGGACTATAACGTACAATACTACAACTATCTAATTCTCTATATTGCATAGTAGTAGCAATGAAGGATTGAATGGATGTTGGGCAGGGGACTGCAGAACCCTGTTGTTCTTCTGACGATACGGCGTCCTAAGGAAAACGCATTGCATCATCCGCTGGAGGCTGCATTCGGCTGTTGGACAACCATTTCGCGGCTGTTATGACCTTTTTTGAGGGTATTTACCAATTGGAAATATACGTATAACATGTATAAATCGAAGAGCTACTTGCATGCTTGTACCAACTCTTAGTCTCAAGCAGCACCGATTTGCACATGGCGCACATTGCTGTACGTTTGGAGGTTTGCTTTTTCAGCCATTGGAACTCTTGGGATCTCAATCACAAATTCTTCATTTTTATGTTTATTCACCTTTCCCATATGCAAGTTATTCATAAGACTGTTGTGTTCTCGGATCAACACTAACTGTCGAGTCTATTTGGATCGGACAGTAGTGATGTTTTCTTCTCGTATAACGAACCCTTAACATCGTCGAAATGAGTTCAGCTTTTGTTGTATGTGATTGGTAGGATGGCAACCAACAATCCAAGTGATGATCTTGTCTCTCCATATCATTCATGACCAAAAATATCTCTTTGTCCTGGTGTCACCAGGCAGCGGAGAGACGTCAGAGCAGTTGAAAACACGACAAGCAGTGGAGTGGAAGGAGATGAAGGCGCGGCCGCATTGCTTCTCGTGTACCCACACTACGAGCCATTGAGAAGATTTGTAACACTGCAGCAATGCGTTTTGCATCATTTTGCTGTTTGCCATGGCCCAGGCGCAAGTGGTGCAACTGAAAAAAGCACGACAGAAGTTGCCACGACGAGGTGACTGCGTCAATGGAGGAAGCGTGTCTTGAGCCTTGGGGTCATGGTCTTGTGTAATAGTCCAACATGCATCCAGTTTTCGAAATGTGAGAGAAATCCTTGGGTTTTCAAGACCATTCATCTATATTCCGTGCTATTTGACCTCTTCAGTCGGCCACTTCTTTTGATGAAACAAGTCACTCCCATATCAGTCATCCTTCGGTCACGAGACTTTGACGAGGTAATCAAGTAACCAAGCATCAACTTCATTAGATTTTATTAGGATTGAAATTTGCGACATGCAAGAGGCCATGAAGGTCACAGGGAATGTTTGATTCTTTGAATGTCAGCCTGTTTGTTTGCTTGGTTTTGTTGATTTTATGTGAGGCAGCAAAGATCAAAAGGAGGTTTTGTCGAAGCAGATTCGGCAACTCCAAGAAGACATGCAGGTGCCTCCAAGAAGACAAAAAGTGATGTACAGCACGAAGTACAAAGTCACAGATCGAAACTTGAACTTTACTCAGATTTGCTAGGCACTCATGGATGGTTAGGTTGTTCAGGGTAAAGATGGTTCAAAAACCTTGAGAAAGTGAATAGTAAATCTGTCGTATTGCTCATCATCCCATGTTTTCGACGGGGTTTTAAATGTATGATTATGATAATATGATGGTGTGATGTATACGGTATGTGCATTCCAACTTGTGCACGATTTGCAAACCATCAAAAGAGACCCTCAAAATCCTGCGGATAGGCGTCGGAAGATGTACTATCATACCTTTTGGGATTTCATATCTTTGGGAAATCTTGTGTCCCCCTTAGGTCTTATCCCTCTTGATGCAAGTGTCACTGAGATATGCCAGTGGTAAAGCCGCATGCCCCGGAAAGCCCCTGGCCCAATGGCTCTCCTTTTCAGGGAGCCAAGGGAGCCATGTCACACCCGATCTACAAGTGACTGAAGTGACTGTGGCAGTTTTGACCACATTTTCACTGCAATTGATGCTTGCTTCCCGGTCCCAGGTGAGACATGTGGCAGAACTGAAGGCGGCTGGTTTGGACACCGCCGATGCTGAAAAGGACTCAAGTGACTGGCAGGATCCAAAATCCATCGAAATCCCACCAAAATCGTCTTGAGGTTGCGACCCATTTGAGACTTCAAAAGGTTCTGCACGTTCCAAAGAATGTCCCTCTAAAGATGTTGCTAGATGTTAAAAGCATAAAAGTGTTACACTCCGACTACAGATCTTTGTGCTTGGGTAGTCAGAAGAAAGAGTGTTTGGGGTACCTGGGGTTGTGTGGACCTATTTGCAAAATGGCTTGGCTTTCATAGTGGTCATTCTCTTTGTCATCATGGTCATCACCCCCATCATCGTCCTCGTCAGTCTTACCGCCGTTGCGAAATCGTCATTGTCATCAACCATGGTGATCCTACATGGCAACCAATTGACCATTTATTGACAAATTATTCATGATGTTTGAGGTTGGAATTCAACGCTGGGTCACATCACATAAGTTACTATGTTTTCATAAGCCATGATAAACCATGATAAACCCACATTTCAATTGTTGCAATTTATGACTCTTCATACAATGCAGTGCCGGAGCCCCACGGTGCCCCCGCAAGGACGACATGGATCTCTAAGTCCCAACCGCCCAAGATGGGTGCGTCAACAAACGGAGATCCGCGCGCCGAAAGAAAAGACAGTGCAGCTTGCACCAAGACGTTGCCCGTTGGAAGCTTAAACGAGATATTAACAAGATAAGAAAAGGACATATCAATTGTGAAACGGTATGGGATGATGAAAATTATCCAATGTATCCGATGGTCGCGTCCAAGCAAAACATCAAGACTTATCTACAAAAAATCCCTTGCCACTGAAACAGTCTCAGTCTTTTCCTGCTGTAGATGTTGATGGTGGAAATCAATTTGGAAACATGTGCTCCCCTTGATGCAAATTGGCAAGTGAGGTAAATTATTTTTAACGCGAACATCATA
This sequence comes from Breviolum minutum Mf 1.05b.01, assembly GCA_000507305.1. Lineage (NCBI taxonomy): Eukaryota > Dinophyceae > Suessiales > Symbiodiniaceae > Breviolum > Breviolum minutum. The sequence goes on from DF239846.1 coordinate 28,074, forward strand.
GTAAATCCAAGTGAATCGCGACGACTTTGGGGGAACGCGAAGCTATCTGTGAACCGTTTCATGGTGAGTGTTACTTTGTATCATGATTGAATCATTGTAGCTTTCAGATGCTTTCAGTTCTGGATTTCTGTTCTGGATTTCTGTGCCATGTACAAGAACACAAGCAATCGCCGTGGCAAACACGCACTCTTGAATCCTTGGCTGGTTTCATGCTTCTTCCACAAAATCATCCGTAATCGATTCGTCACCAAGCTTTGCAAAAGCTGATGATTATGTTCCGGACAACACAAAACACCAGTAGAACACATTTAGCACAAACCTCACAGACCATCTGATTCTGTACCCTGGAAGCCTGAAAGCGTCACCAGGACAACCAGGACCTAGCCTTGAACGACGTTGAGGAGGAGCACTCGACTGCTCAGGTGTCGAAACCATGCAAAAACGCTGGAAGCAGCAATTCTTCGCTGTCCAGTCATGAAAACCGCAAAAAGTCAATCTGTTTTCTGCAGATCTGACAAAGTGAGAAGGAAATGTGCATGTCACGAGAGAGTATTTTGTGTCTAGAGCATGGCGGCATGGCGTGCAGGAATGGTGGATAGGAGTCATTGTGGCGATGGGTCCATTGTTTTGATACCGGTAATGGTTGGGATGCATTTGCCAGAAATTGGATTCAAGAACTCAGAACATCAATCATTTGCTTGTTGCATTTGAAGGATTCGTTGCTTTTGCCGGTTTCCTCGCAATTGAAGCCTCCTCAAGTTGGTTCAGAAGGTTTGCCAAGAATGAGACTTCAAATCCCCGTATTGACCCCAAGTCAGCAGCGTCACACTCTTCACTCCACTGCTTCCCCATCCCCTATGCTGTGGGCCAGGAAACAAATGTCAACGACATGGACATCTTGGAAGGTTTAGACTTGGACAAACTGTTTGTGGATGTGCCTTTTCAGGATACCGATGGATGACTGGCACTTTGTGGGTTTTCGATGGTTTTCGCAGGTATTTTCTTGTCACTTGGGCCACTTGGGTCTTCAGGGTTGCCGACAACTAAGAATTCAACAAGACTTCGAATCTGACTCGGACCTGAGATGAACTTGGATCATCCTGTAGGTTCAACCGGCATCCTTCTACAATGCCTAGACAAGAGCAACCGATACACCTAATAGAGCTATGTACAGCCTGCATGTGCTGGTAGAGGGGTTGCAGAGCGCATCCCGGAAAATGCTAGAGATCTAGACACGTCCACCACGACTTGTACCTGGCCAAGTGAGGATGGCCCTCTTTACGAGCACCACTTCACCGATCAACAGGCTCCCGCCTGGGTTGGATTCTTTGTTTGAGGGTTTCAATGGATAGTCCATATATGTCCATATGATCCGATGGCCCAAATTCTTGAATTGGTTTGTCATTTGTGTGAAAGCATTTGAACCCAAATTCTTTGCATCCTCCTCATGACAGGGAATTCATTTGAGGGAGGAGAAATTAGCTAAATTACCACCGTTCCTTGGCGTTTTGGATTCAAACCCTTGGAAGAGTCTATACTGGATCCAGCGCGTAAGCAGTCCTTACCCATCTTCGTGCATGTGAACATCAAGTCTCAAACTTCCCAGGAGCCAGAGACGGAGACTGCCATAGGTGTGTCCGGGATGTCTCTCAAAAATGCAGTTGGAAAGATTCGACTTTGATGAACCTACAAACGTACAAGGTGAATCTGTTCTTCCAGAAAGCTTTCCAAGTCTTGTTGAAAGTGTAGTGAAATCCTCAAGCTGCCGAGTCCGGCCGAACCAGTTCTTGCCATAGGACGTCTCTTTTGCCGTTTTAAAACAGCTCTTTCGACTTTTGTGAATGATTGTGTAAAGCATTGTACCAGCATAGACCCCAAACAGTTGAGAGTAGTCGTAGTCAAGTCCCTCCCAAAATCCCCAGCCCAAGCCCAGCTCAAGCATACCCAAGCGCAAGCGCACGTGCCACGCCTTTTTTTCTAAGAGGAAACCCCACAGTTAAAAAAGATAACGATGTAAAGGAATGAGACGATGTAAAGGGAGAAACTCCCAGAAAAAGGACAGTTGCCTGCATTTTATCATAGTTCTAGGATGTTCCAGAAGTCATGATGTGTATAACATGATACAAATATACTTGATGTCATATGTACAACCTTAGATATTGGCTTTTTTGGCGTAGTCTGTACAGATCGTTTCTTGATTCCACATTAATCCTCAAGTAGAAGTTCATGTTCACCGAGGAGACACAAAGGCAACTCACAACTCCACACAGAGAGGGATTAGAAGACTCTCATTTGGAATCAGCACACCTGAGCCAGGCCCTTGGTCTTCCGGAGTGGCTGCACCTCTGGTTTGGGATGCAGGAGGGCCTCAGGAGGGAGACGGGGATGGCTCGAGGTCAAAGGATGGCAAGATATTTAACTATTTAACTAAATGTCAAAGTCCTTTTTTGTCTGATCCAAACTTCAGATACAAACGCAACAGGTTCTTTTTTTTGAAGGATCGCACTGTGCAAACTTAGTTCAGACGGCAAGGAACCCTACTCACCTCAATCCTTGCAACGTTAAGTTCCTGCACATGTCAATTTTCCGGCTCTTTTTAATCCTTGAGCTCAACAGGATGGCTATGGTATGATTGAGGATCACACTTGAGTCGCATTGTGCAATTGTGCGTCGTGTTTTTCTATCGTTGTTGTATTTGTTCCTTTTCAATGAGTTGTCGCAGCACCAGGGAGTATTTTGGACCCCATATCAAATTACGACATGTAGGAGGCAGGAGGCACTGTGCCTCTCCCTGCCCAAGCCAATCAGACCGTGGCAGCATGTCAAACACCTAGTGTGTCGGTATGGAAGCATGATGAAGTAGTAAGTATGATGTTTGTATGGGTTTGGCAGAATGACAGTGCCCCACTTGGCCAAGAGTCTTCGATGTCAAGCCACCAAGCAGAGAAGACATGATAGTCTACTAAGTAGATTGAGAAATGATTTGCTGTGCAGATTGCGGAGCAGGAAATTGATCCAGAGCAGGGCATTGGCCTGGGTGACCTAGTTTAATTTTCAAGGTCAAGGAGTCGCTTGAAGCCTGAGCGCCTTCACAGGGAACCTCTGGGCCAATGGACGGCCATGGTTCAGAATTTAAAAGAAACATGCGCATGATCGCATATATACATTTTTAAACCCACCACCACGTCCCAAACGGTTCTGGCAGCGAAACACAAAGCGTAAACGGATCTTTTAAACGAATTTTTGAAATGCCAAGGCGTTCGGTGCTGCAACGCTGCTTCCGCAGAGTTGCAGATACGTTGTGCCAACCGTGCGCTCACGACCTCTAGGAGCGGCTGATGTGTTGCAGTCCCAGGTGTTTTGCTCGGAACCAGGTGACAAGTCATATTGTATATAATATATATATATATAAATATTATATAGTATAGTTAATCTATTAATTTTATGATATATAATATCGAGATATTGCACTTTTTCAAAAGCTAAGTTTGTAGATATTCAGTGTAGGAGGTACTACAATGGCCAAGAATGGGTACAGTACACTAGACTTGGACCCTGGACATTTTTTGTCATCCAGGCTGGTGAGAATGATTTCTGGATATTTCTGGATAGTAAATTAAATTTGTGCTCAAGGCTTCGATCAACACTGACAACAGAGGCAGATTTTTTTTCCAGGCGATCCAGTTTACTCATGTTTTATCTATGCTTGGTTTCACTTGGAAAGACCACAATCCTCTCCAGCTTGAAAAGGCATTTCCACTTCCACTTGACTTTCTTCAGAGGAACTTTGCATTGCTTGACAAAGAGGTTGTCATTATAGGTCACTATATATAGCGGGAATATGAGGGGAATCACATGAAGCTTCGGCAAAGTGATAATTTTCCATCTCGAATTGGACATTTTTCACCAGCAGTGGAGATGGGATATCTCAGATATCTCCATTTGGCCAATTGTCTTTTGGGGTTGAAAGCAATTCGAGGTACTGCGGAGCCATTGCCGCAGCCCACGTCCTGCGATCCGCAGAAAGTCTTGATAGTAGCGTGACCTGTGTCAAACGAGTCTATCAGGTTCCCACGTTGGGGAGAGAGATGATATTTGTAGTGCTGAATGGCTCTTGGGCGAACACTTGAACACTTTGCCGTTTAATTCTTTTTTTGGTGGAGATGAAAATGAAATCCTTGATACGATTGGATTTGTGTATACGATTGACGGTACTTTGTTTTTTGCTGCAGAATTGTTCCTTGTAAGTGATGTAGACTATCCCCAAACTTCGGGAAATTTGATCATGGTCCCAGTCACTGAGATGAGTGCAGACGGGAATGATCATCAAAGTAAGCGCTTTGGAAAAGATATTGAAGAACAAAGGTGGCAAGGAGGTAATCCTTGCAGAGCTGATCGCCCTACTTTGGGGAAAAGTGAAGTGCTCGAAGCAAACCCTTGAAGTCCCATATTACAATTGACAATAATTGACATAATATATCATTATAATGAATTTGCTATCGATGGGTTTGAATGTGTACTGTAGCTGTCGGAGAATCATAGAGAGTCCCTGTTGATGATTCGTCACTGCAGAGCATTGCAGTGGAGCTACCGGTTCAGAATGCAGGTATGCTACGGAGCACGTGCACAGTTTTGCCCGCTACACCTTGCCTTTGAACGTGACTCGGTTGATGAAGTTTGGACGAGAAGTTGATGAACAGATGATGTAAGATGGAAACGGTAAAAGTGGTAAAAATTGTGAACATGCGGATGAGACCGGTCCAGATTGCATGCATTATTGTCATACGTCATTCCTTGATCCGATTGCAGTTGCTGCGACATCGGAACTGTGTCAATAAGGAATACCACTCTTTTCAGCCTAGCCTCGATCAGTGCTAGATTGCACAGCATCCAAATATGAGTGATTGAATGAATTGGCCATCCGATCAGAGTCCTGTGAATCGAAATGATTTGAACGTCATACAATGGACGGTTTGCGTGGCGGAGGTGGCTGCAAATGAGTAAAAGCCACGATACAATTGTGCTGACCTTGACGGAAACGATACAATTATCAGGGCTCAAGTTCCAAGGTCTCACTCAGCCTCGGGGTCGACTCCTCGCTTGATTAAGGCAAATTGGGCACGCCGCTTCAATCATTCATTCGTGATCGACACGCGGGAACGTGCCACGGGAGGCGCATGCGAGACTTCAAAAATTTTGCTCTCAACTCAAAACTACTCTCCCTCAAGACTACCACATTGTCCCAAATGCTCAAAACAATTTTGTTTGAACACGAAGCGGTGCGTCTTGCAAGGGGTTTCGTCAAAGGATACTGGGGCTGAACGATTCCACAAGGAGTGACATATTGGTTTATTCAACCAGCTGAAGGTTGCCCTTGTCCAACCTAACGTAGCAGAAGATTGCCAGCATAGCTAGGAATCTGATTAGGGAAACTACATCCTTATCACCAAGCGAGGTTTTGGTAGATGGTTTTGGCATCTTTCAGCTATTCAGAGACTCTTCGGAAAGAGGTAAGTGCCATGCTCTTATCCAATATGGAGTCTTTCAATCTGCACTTGGAAAATTCAAATGAAGAAATAAGAAGGCGGAGACTGTGCGTCTGACCGCTTTGCAACTGATCTTACTTAAATGCCTTAAACTCGCACCTTGCATGTCAAGCAGAAACTGCAACAACATTGTTGGATCAAGGGTCGTGAAGGCCTGGCCTGAAAAGGGTCCACCGTTCTGAGCAATGAAGTTATTCGGCCTTTGGTTCTTGCCTTTGGTCGTAGCACTGAAGCGTCGCACAGAAGCGTTGCCTGAAGGCAGGGTCCCAAGCCGCAATCCCGAAATTCCGGAATTGCTTGTAAGTGCCGTAAGTGCAGTAACTGAACAGTCCCCACCCTAAGCCATTGGTGATTCATATACTGTTTGACAATGGCTTGAGACACTAACTCCAGTCAAACTTCCCTTTTCCCGGTAGGAAAGGTGGCTAGGCTTGCAGGACCCACGCAGGCTGTACATTTAGTGTTCCACAACAGTGGTTTCACTCAAAAGATGTTGGTTGATACGTGGAACAGGGCCATGTAGTCATGTCTGCTTCTCCATGAAAACTCTTGATGAAGTTCACTTCGTACATTTTGTACATTGTACATCTTTGTACATATTACAGTACCTTTGGATTATTTTACGTTTGTCCACAAAATGTTGGATGCCTTGGGTGACATACATATATACAAACAAATTATACTTAACGTACTATTTAAATAGTCAATTAAAATGTTTCATGCTAATTCCGTTATATCATTCACATGTTAATAGAACAGAAGTTTTCTGTCACTGTTTCTCGACTCAGTTGTCTCAGTTGAGCCACCTGACGAAGGCTCTGTGTCTTTGGCATTGGGTAATGCAGCAGCACCGTCCCACGAACTTCCTGAGCTCTTTGGCAGACTTATCGGATTCGTCTCTGTGAGATTTCTGATAACCTTGCTATTTGCTGCCCCCAAGGGACCTTAAAGATACCCAAAAAGACCTTAAATACCCTATGCATCCAACACGTCCCTGTAGAGACAGATGCTACATATTATATGATATGTGGTTGTATGATGTTGTATGGGTATATCAATGTCGCTGAGAGATTGCAAATCAGGAGCCAGTCGCGGGTCACTTTCATCCAATTTTGGTCATCTCTTTGGACTTGCCTCAGTTTAGATGTGAAAGATTTGGGAAGATTTCCAACATGTCAGGAAAGATCCAAAGATCAAAGGCTCTAGGATTTCTCAACTGTAACATGTCAGACCAGACCAGATGTTTGGGCAAATGATTACATATATACGATTCCCGAAAGACCATGTAATAGTTTGGTGAGATAAGACATGACCTTGCTGAGGGGCTTTTTCATTGACGGTTGTGAGCCATCTACCACTTGGCTACCATCCAATACCGCCAAAGATCGAACTTCTTGGACTGGAAATAAAACGAAATAAACACAGCGATGTTGAAAATTTGGCACGGCAATCTCGAGTGTTTTTGACAACGACGCATGTGCGCCGTCCATGTTGTCCCAAGACTTGGAAAAGCTACAGATGTTGTGCACCGGCGGAGTGATGTGAGCTAGAAAAATAAGTTTAGTTTACACGTATATAGAACAATGACGTCGGAGATCCCAAGTTTACCTCCAAGCCTATGAACTTGGTAAAGAAGTTTTGCTAGATCGCCAGAGGTATTTTGACAGGCTTTGTTACCTCAAACTCTAACTCCGACACGCAATGCACTGCAGAGCACCTGCAGCATCTGATTTGAGAACCAATGAATCATCATGATTCCATAGCTCAACCTTCTTGCATCAAAAAGTTACCTGTTTGGCAACGAAAGATCACTACGGCCGAGTTCTGCATCATCATCGGGTGCAACAAATGCAATCAGCTGCAGCCTTGTATTGCACTTCTGAGGAAATTCGTGAAGCTCAACAAAAAGGTACTCAATGCACCTTAGCAGCACAGCTTGATTGGGTGTGGAAATCTGGAAGAGTTGGAATGTATCAAGTCGTCGTCTGGATTGTCGGAAGTTTAGCCAGGGATGACGTCCGTCACCCGTCCTCTGTCATCATGATTTCGAGGGGAACTGAACTGGTGACCGAAGGACATGTAGCTGAACTATCACGGGACACTTTGCACAGCACAGTGGCAAGGTCATTCATCCCAAGGAGGTTGATGTAATTTGATGTAATGTGGTTGTCTAGAACAGTCATGGACATTGCATGAAGCTATTAATCACAATCATGGAACTTTGGAAGTTATTCTAGCTTTCACATTGCTGGCAGTTGCCATCCCCATATTGTGATTTTCCATTGGCTTCCCACAAATACCCTGAGACAGAGCACATGGAACTACTTACCCATTCTGCAGCTTGTCGCGAAGAAGGATCTAGCATGATTGTAATATAGTACAGGATAAATCGTGCTGATTTACCAATTGGAATTTCGTGAACAGCGAATCATGAACAAAGAAGGCGCCACTGGTGAGAAAGGTACGTGTTGCAAGAAGCGCCACTCTTGCAGCACGCGATTTGGAACATGTCCGATGTGAAGCACGGCTTCCGACCGCCAAGGCCACCAAGCTGCAGTACCTGCGGTGCGATCCCAATGTCCCGCCACCAAATACTGGCGACCGCTGCCGTGCTGGCACCGTGGACCCGCAATGGGTTAGAATCAGAACAGAGGGAAGGAAAAGATCTATGAAACAGATATCGATGGATGTAACACAGATAGGCCCGGATTTTCTGAACCAAGCACGGCAAATTAGGCTTTTCTGTTGTATACAGCCCGCCCATGCATGAGTTTGTGGGCAATGGCGGTGTGGGATGGTGCAGACCTACGTAGACTTCTCAACCATCCTCTCCGAGATGTTTCGTCGTGGAAGCCTGAACCTTAAAGGAAACAATTCCCGATGCTAATTGCTGTAGGATTAATGGCCCGGAAACCAGGCAAAGCTGCGATTTCCATGGTGAATAAATGATATTTTTCTTCTATGTCCTGCTTGTATCATTCGCAGGGGCTAAGAACATCAACAACGTGAAGGTCCCTCTATGTGTTTCGTAGGTTTGGTGGAATCTATTGGACTCATAATATGATCACATGGATTCATTTTTCAAGAAATACATACCTGTCACATCCTTTCATCCACTGGCAGAAAGATGAGAAGCTTGGAATGCTTGGACTCAACGCCAGGACTTGCACTTCACCCCACGACCTTTGAAATTGGTCCTGGGCACCTGGGCCAAATGTTTCAGGCTTTATCAAGCTTTGGTGCACTACGGTTGTAACAATGTTTAAATGATGTGCACGAGAGTTGGAATTAGTCCATCAGATACAAGTTGTATTTACTTGCACTACTCTACCACCAGGTTTTCTCTGGCAAACGCTGTCGCTATCTTCTACTATCGACTCTGACTCCACCTGAATTTCACATACGCCTGTGATTGCCAACAGATCCAAAGAACTCCAATGAATCGATTATTCGCGTTCCACGTTGTTTTGATTCTGCTGAGAAAAGGAAAGCACGGGTGCAGGTAAATATATAGTTTACATATTAGCATATGACCTTGTCGAGGGCAGTGGACGTTGACAGGCAAGAAAGCACGGTGATTTTTGGCATGCCATTTTATTCCACGTCTTTTGTTTGTGAGATGTATTGCCGATTGCTTTCTATGAATATTGATTTCATTTATGATTGCTGGAATCCAAAACGCTCCTGCAGCTGGAGTTCTCCAAGAATTTGCCCCCGTAAACACCATTAGTCAGCTCTTGGTTGATCGTTTCAAAACATTGGACGATTTTGTTCGATGTCTTCCTTTTCAAAGGAAGTGAATGGAAGGTTTTCATGCTGTCTGAAAGACCCTGGGCCCAGGTGTTATGGCTATGACCAGCCAGGGATCCATCCATGAAGCTCATCGTGCCTTGAAAGAAGCGTGACGTGATCAAAGTGAGTTGATGATCATGATGATCGATTGTCAAAAAAGTTATCCACAATCACCATGTACCACCATCACCCCCATTGGCCGCTATCAAATCTCAACATTCTCAGGGTTTTTCTATGTTTTCCTCACTGGAGCACTGGAACCCTTAGATTTCTTTCCCCAACTTCGGGTTGTGATGTTGTTCCCGACCTCAGTCGCAAGTGGGAAAGTCGCTTTTGGACCCTGCTTTGATCCAATCCTTAAAGCATTCGATACTTCTCTGCCGCATTATGATCTGATTAATGAACTGAATATGTGGACCACAGATGCCAGATATGCGAGGTTGATCTGGGAATTGTTGATCGCTGCAAAGAAAGGCATGCGAGGCATAGGCCATAGGCACTAAGAAATTCTATCCCGAAGAGATTTTAATAAAGTGAACCATGAGGCCCAAGCAGCAAAGATAAGAGAGCCATGAACTGGGAATCAATGGATATAATATGATCGAAGGAAGTTTAAATAGAAACTTCCGACAATATGGACAGTTGAAAAGCAGATGCATAGCTCCGCAGTAGAGTCGCCAAGTCAGTCGACAAAAGATGCAATAGCGCGAAAGTCAGAAGAAAGAAGATACATCCGCGCTAAATGTTAGAGAAGTCGCGAAATGCTGTGTTTTTTCAATGATTCGTNTTCTTGAAACTTCCGCCACCGCCTTGTGCGGTACTACTGGTATAATAGATATGATCTATTCAATATATATATATATCTATTATGAAATTGTAAATATGATATATACTCCAATATAGTCAACACTCCACAGTGTCACGTGTCCATCAAAGAGTGTATCCACTTGGGCATGTCGCCCTTTAGGCAGCACATGGATGAAGAAACCAGGAGTTTGCTCGGTGGACCAATACAATGACGCCAGGCAGGACCTGGTGGGGGCGATCCAGAACGTGTGAAGGCATTGTAATGGACATGAAGGAGATTCTTGGAACTATAGCGTATTGTACCGTACTGTTTTTTGTGAAAGCCCTTGGCGGTGGATTTCATTAAATTCTTTATAGTGAGTTAGTGTTGGCGATGGTAGCAAAAACATGCAAGAAAAGAAGAGTGGTTTTATAGTTGTGTCCTGAGTTCTGGGTAAGGTGAATCAGTTTGATAGTCCCTGCACAGGTGCAAAGTTTTTCCCATGTTCGTCTTCGGCGACACTGGTGCTGCCAGAGCGTCTCCTGACTTTCACATGCCCCGGTACTGAAAGAAGACAATTGCTATAGGTGCGAAGGGACACACAATTTGAATCTTTTTGTAGCATGCCGGCATACAGTGAATCAGTTGCCTGCAATGCGTTCACATCATTCATGAATTTGAAGCAAGAACTGACTTTGCTGCCCAGAAATGCGAAGAGAGATGCAGTTGGCAATCTTGGTCCAGGTTTTGTTTGTTTCTTTGCCTCCGCACCTCTAACAGACTTGGAGAATCATTCCACGGCAGCTTGATTGCCCAGGTGGGTGAGAACCACATAGGGCATAGGCAATTTGATTTAAAATTTAAGAGATAGGCTGCGCTCCAAACAAATGATGCTAAATGATAACCGCTTGGCCCTTGAAGGAAGGGGTTATCCTCTGAGGAATGCTTACGATGCAGTGACCCTGGATGATGTGCCGGAGCCACCTCAAATATGGGATGCTGGGTGGCAAGCATAGAAAGCATGGCAAAGCATAGTGCAGGCATTGTCCGGTTCATCCAACGTTTGCACAGATCGTCAAATCATCTATAGAGAGGAATCGGGAGTTTGGAGGAAAGTGTACGAAGTGGTTCCAATTGGCATGTAGAGTGCAGCAGAATTCTCTGTGGTGATAAGATGAGAAAAAGTCATGCTTGAGTGCCAAAAGCCGGCAAATTCATGAGGTATTTCAGCTGGTGCTAACAACATGGGACTTCTACAGATTTTGAGATCTATGATTCATGCGTATGCCTGCAATTGTCCTCATTCCGTCTCAGAGAAAACGGAAAGGTGCAGGTGCTGCAAGATAATTTTAGCAGACGGTTTTCGTCCGAGGACGGCTTTGCAGATACCAAGAACAGTGAGGTTTGCATCGGTCGGGGTTTTGACAGTGGTCACGCCAAATCATGGGGTTCATTTCTTGAACTTATAAGCATCGGCTTCTCTCTGAATAGAGGCTAAGACCGTGTCCCATGTAGTCATTGGGCACGGGCATTGATGAAAAAGTCAGGATCATCATCATACATCAGTCATCAGCACAGATGTTTCTATACATGCAAAAAGATGTAGACCCTGATGTGGTCCTTCGAACTGCCAGAGATTTGTGATGCCAATTGATACAGGGTTGCCTCCTTGAAATATGATCAACAAGGTTTGTAGACTGTGATGGTATACGGTATACTGGTATACGGTATACTGCATAACCTTCGCCAAGTGGCATCGTTGTATTGTGATGTTTCAATGGTTGAAGGTCGAAAAGGATGTATTTGCGTATACCTAGAGTTTGCATGAACACTTTCTGAGCAGCAGCATCGACTTGAAGAATTTTGCAGGATTTTGCTATATGTTAATTTGGGATGAGGATTTCCCTCCCGGTATAAAGTGGTAGTGGAATACAGGCCAGGTTACAATTAATCCACCAAAGCCACCTGCGTGGAAAGAGCGCCGGGCACAGGGATGGAAGAGGAGTTGGTGGACGAGTCAATTCAAAACGCCTGCTTGGCGCCTTGGCCGCCTGCGATTGTTTCTGACTGTCACTATTCCTTTTCGTTTAGAAAGCCTGTCGTTTGACAATGATATATTCTTGCTTCCCAAAGGTTAAAAAAGAGAGACAGAGACCAAAGACATGTGTATGGTATCCATGGCGTTCCAAGGTCCAGGTTTCCACTCATTGGCAGTATTCCTGGAACCTAAGAAACGTTCTCTGTAAAGATCTGTGGAAGCTGAGGTTAGCTTTTGCTTCAAAAGAGTACAGTTGGGCCACACATATCGGGAAAATGGACTCCGACACCTTTCCAGTTGCTTGGACCTGTTGATCAACTAGAACCAAGACGGTAGAAAGACTCAAAACATGAATCATCATGAATCTATAATTCTATAATCTATATAATTTACGTAATTTGTACCTTATCTACGGCGGGCGGCCCATGAAGTGATCCATATACTGAATATTTGCTGAACTCAGAAAGTTGTGCATGAATCCTGAGACGCCGGACCAGAAGCTTGGTGTAGACCTAACATCGATGGTGGTTCCTTTGCCTTACACATCGTTATACCTTTTGTCACATTTTGTCACTGTCATGACACCCGATTCATGGAAAACTCAAACGATATGACCTAACCTCCAGAAAAAGTGATCTCATAATATGTTTTGGTGAATTACTGTCATTGGAGATCATTAGTGTTTGTGATGCTCCTTGCCAACAGTTACTGGCCGAAACCATGCTACTTTTTTTAAAGATCCTCTAGTGCTGGCCTTTAAACTACTTGTTGAAGGATCCGATGTCAATATTATTTATGTAGGTTAACCAGGAGGATCCCCAAAAATATGAAGTAGGTTCGCAAAATCAAACTATTGCTTTTGTCTACAAGCACACAGGCTGTAACACGCTCCCCAAGTCAGTATGCTCACTTTGGAAGCAGGCCCTAAACCTTGTTCGGGATGCTACGCCTTTCAGCTGCTTCCGCCAGAATCGCCGAGGACATCACAAGCATCATGGAGGATCTAGCATCCGAGCCTGTCTCTGGCGGCGGCCGTGTGTGGCCCATCCTGTATGGGAGGCCAAGAGTAGAACTGACACATTGTTTGTGATTTCTCTTGGTGTGACTCACTGTCTGACCTGTAAATATAAATAGTGGTACTGATCATGAAGCCTAAATGCACCTTAAAACGCCCAAGCTTTGATATATCCAAGCGCATGCAATGGAATTATGAAGGGAAAATATTTCATCGGTATGTCCAATTGAGTTGTGTTTATCCCGCTGCACTAACAATTCATTGCCTCAATATGTCAGCCAAGATTGTAGGTTAAAATGGTTAAAATGGTTTGAGACTCAACCGATCAGTGACCTTGGTTTACAACGCTTTACAACGACATACTAAAGTGAATTGGTCCATCATAGCTTCTCTGCAAGATGTGGCTGATCAAAGCCCGACTATCGAAAACGGAGGCGTTTCCCTGGTGGATACAACGGCAAAGGTGGTGCGGTCCTAAGCCTAAGGGGCTGCTGAGAAGCAGAAGTTGGCTGCTACCAACCCCAGCAAAAGGCGTTTTGAAGGGCCATGACGGCCTGATCCTTCAAGCATGTGAATGACTTATTTATCCTATAAATCGTCACGATGGGGTCCTGTCGGATCTGTTTGCTAGTATCCAGGTTTACAAGTCTTGCATGTTTGTTCTTCTTTCAGGCCGTTTTGGCCGTGACCACGTGCTCAGGTTGCTATGGTTCAGATAATAATAATGTAATATTTGATATTATGTAAAAGTACATTTTAAATGTACTGTACCAAATTGCTTTTTTGAACTTGGGGCTGACAAAAACAGAAATGAAGCTGACAACACGCAGTAACGATCAACAGAGGTTTCATGTGGCTAAACAGCAGTGCTGTGCCTCGCACGTTTGCTGTGGCCCCATATTCTGTCTACGCACCTGAGCCCCTGACATTTCCTCAACTACACCCCTCCAACCAGCGAAACTTTTGGTCCAGCTCAGCAATCGAGGCATGTTTGGAGAGTTTTATGCCCTCAGCCGTTCATTGATCCCTTGCTTCCTCCAAGAAGATGCCAAGAAGAAACGCAGGAGAGGGCACACGGCATTCATTGAGTCAAGCGTCTTGTAGCAGCACATCCCTGGACCTGAATGAAAATCGAATAGAAATCGAGTCATCTTCAAACCAAGCATTCAATTCACAGGGAAGAAATTACTGTTGGATCAATGTCACATTTGACGGGAACCCAGGGAACCAAAGCAACCAATCAACTCCTTGTCACGACCGACCACCATCCCCGTGGTCCCGGCACAGCACAGGAGTGCCATGATCAATGGGCGCAACACCACCTGGGGTGACGAATGGTGGGATCATGCAGAGGATCAAGTGCTGCGCACCACCCTTTTCCATGCAGAGGTACGGGCTGTGGGTTGAAACCTGGAGTTCGACTCTGTTGTATGGAGTTTAAGTTTGTGACCCTGACAATCTGCCATACTCAGATCCTTTGCCAGGTAATATGTTTCTTGTCAGAAAACGTTCAAGGACTCAAACGAATGAAAATAGTTTGAGCCTCATGGGAAATTTGATGCGTACTTTTTCTGCGACTAGCAGGTCCTTGACATGTATGTTGATGCATGGATGTACGATGATCCATGGATGCATGGATGTTTCACGCGCCAGGAAGCCCATCTTTGCCCAGCGATGTTGGATGTGGCCACAAAAAGATGGGAACATCCAGTCTAGCGTCGGGTAGACCCATGCCGGCAACACCAGTGACAGGTCGTCTCTGGTCACGCACAAGTGGACAAATTCAATGAACTCCCACGGGGTGAATTGTAGTTGGATTATGTTGCCTTCTGCGTTTCCTGAACTTGAGGACATCAGTCTTTGGTTTCATATCGACACTTCTGTGACTCTTAAGATCTCTTAAGTATATTCATGATTATTCACGCTATTTTTGCCTTGATTGGATTTAGATCACTTTTTCTGACCTTCTGCCATTATCCGCTAGTCACTCTGTCATCCAATAGAAATACTATTTCGCGGATACATCATAAGACAGCAGTATTGAATCTGACTGGATGAGTGAAATCGGGTGAAATATGAAATTGTACTGCAACATATTTGCTATATTTGTCTATCATTTTGTATGGATTTTTTGTTGTGTAATATGCTAGACCTGTCCCTAACGACCTGCCGCTTGGATACCACGGTTGCGTCGTGCGTCTGCATAAAAAGGGGTGCGGGAAGCACAGGGTGGCGCCTGGGATTTGGGGAGGATTTGTGTTCTTTTTGGACAAGACTTTGATGGATTTACTATGATTTGGTGAAGGCAAGTGCCAATAGATGGAAGATATAGATTTTACAATCAAGGCAAGTGCTAGGTGATGCACAGTATCAGCTCCGGAAGTTCTTTTCAGAAGCTACCCGCCCACCGCGAGAATTTTCGGAGAATCGAAACTGATCAAACGCAAATTCCTCAACAGCTTCGTGTCTTCCCCAGACGAGTTTTGGTACTTCTCAGATGTTTTGACAAAAGACTAGATACTTTGCGGACATTATGGCAGACACCCACAAATGGTGGCATACTTGGCAGTTTTGTGAACTGGCCAGGTAAATAAACCACAGAATTTCTTTGGGCTTCTAGTGTGGTAGTGCTATTTGGAGATGCCAGACTCTCTTTTGGATGGCCCTCCCCGTTTTGGAGGCATGGACGTGAAGAATGCCAAGGTGATGGTCAAGAAGTACTGGCTTGATCATCCTCGGATCTCAGATCCTCAGTAAGAAATTGCACGAGTGAAATGTGAAATCCCATGCTTTCAGATTGCTGTACTGACGCAAAAATGCAATACGGATGTTTCAGACTGAGATGAGGGTACTACGGGGGTGGATCAGTGTTGACATTGTGTTGCCATTTCACACAGAAATTGTTTTTTTGGTGTTCAGGTTGGACGAGGATTACTTAAATTTCATTTGCAAACTTTGCACAAAAACACTAGGCCAATTCAGCTTTGCAATTTTCTTGTGATGGGCATAGCGGGGCTTGGAAGTTAGATGATTGGAGCATTTGGAAAGCTTACCATGAAGGATCATGAAAGCACATAATCATCAGCTAGAAATATTTCATTGGCAACCACATATTTGGTCAATGCATGGTATTATTTTTGAATTAATATGAATTAATACCAATCTATTTTCTATATAATATGTCGACATGCAGGTTTGTGATTTTTCAACTGTTTCCTTCACAGTTTCAGCTACAGGAACCATGGCTTCTATGGATTGGTGCAGACGCTGCAATCCTGGATGACTCTGACGTGCTGCGGACGTTGCTGCGCCAGGTCTCTCCGGACGTGCAGGTGGGAACTGGGAATGAAGGGATCCACGACCACCGGATCGGGCAAGCCAAGGGATTGCTTTGTGGCAAGGTTTAGACAATGCAATAACGATATACGATGACATAGTATGGTCTTGGTGCTCCAATTATAAATATGTTGGGGTTTCATCGGTTCGTGAGAGACAAGGTACTTCCAACCAATAAAACAACTGGCAATTCGGTAATTCTAAGCAATTCTATGAATTTCTCGAACTAAGCCGCTGGGTGCAAGCTGCGTAGCCCGCTAGACAATGGGAAACGTAAAAGAGATCGCGTTGACAATGTCAGCTACAACCAAAGAGCACGAAAGTACACAGTAAAGATAGAAACAACTAGCCAAAAGCTTAATTACTTACACTGAAGTATCAAGGTATGTATAGCTGTATTTTGGATTCAGTCCGACTTTTTACGTTGCAATGTGCATAGTGACAGAATTGACACGGTGGCTGTTTGTTTGCAACTACACTTGTCATTGTTTTTCAGGTGCCCCGTGTCAGCCGAGGTGCTCATTACGCGCGACCCGCACGGCCGCGCTGGAGACTCGATGTCTCTGTTCAACGCGGATGTTATCCTTATCAGAAGGCAGGGATCGACGTACTTGGCATGATCTTGGACGGTAGACGTTTAGTGTCTCGTAGATTGCCGACCGGGGCAACGTTAGCTCCAATTGGCCAGCTGGTTGCCCATGTTGAGCTTGTTTAGGACTTTATGGGTGATTATTTCAGGCAAGTTCTTGTCAGAAAACGATGCTCATCGTCTGTTGACACCTTCGCGAATCTTCCAAATCCATTTCAGCGCAGCATGAGGAGCCAATGGAGTTCCAAGTTCCTGCAACGTTGGTGGGACGATGATCGCATGCGGGAAGGTCGGACAGACCAGGAGGTGCCTAGAGTTCCAAGCTGTTTGGCGCATCAATTTTTGTTGAAAGTAACTTGACAATCAGCGGTTTGGGGAAACTCATGTTTGCAGTGTCTGGATCAGGTCTCAATAACTTTTGGTATAGTCAGCAAAGTCAAACTTTAGTTTGCAAGCGACTTATGGAGTTGTTTATCTCTGGCTATGCTGCTTGTTTTGAGAATGTACCAAAAGCCAACAGCTCAAAAGCCATCGG
Source organism: Breviolum minutum Mf 1.05b.01 (assembly GCA_000507305.1). Classification (NCBI taxonomy): domain Eukaryota; class Dinophyceae; order Suessiales; family Symbiodiniaceae; genus Breviolum; species Breviolum minutum. Next base: position 45,712 of record DF239846.1, read on the forward strand.
TCTTTCGCAGCGATTTGGCTAAGCTGAATCCAAAAAAACTTGGGTGTTTGAATTGCAGACGCAATTGCATATGGCATAATATGAAAATTGGCACAAGGAATACTTTTTTTGCCTATCAACATGAGAAATGACTGCAGTCTGGTGGCTTGTCCTTGCTTTCCTGCTTTTGCATTGCAGGTGTTGGAGCTGCTGTATCAAGAGGACTTTTTGCATGGTTGATTTTGGGTTTCTGGGATATAGTAAATGATAAAGTATTTTTTGGAGATTTAGATGGCCAAGAGTTTAGGTTTCAAGCTTTGTTGCTCTCTTCAGGCAGCCTCTTGGCCTTGTTCTGAAGAGGATCTGATGGAAATTGTTTTCAATTTGCAAAATATCTCTCTCCGCCTTGGCGTGACGAAATTTCCAATGTTTGAGCAAATTGCGATGAAGCACAGAACAAGCACTATCTTCAAGGCGACTCTTGCAACCCTGTGGCCCAGACCAAGTGTAAGTGGAAACTCAGAAGTGCAGGGCCCAAGGTCTTATCGAATCTTATAACCTAAAGTCTTAGTTCTGTTTTCGAAAGTGTGACCAACTGTCTCTAGCACCCTTTTGCTGTGACTGCCTTGTAGTTGAGCTCGTTTTGTTCAACTTTTGGCGACCAATCTTAGCTATCTTAGCTTCAATTTGCCCTTCACCTCACCAGTCCAAGAGCTTTGGGATTCTCACCTGACCAACCCAGACCAATCATCTCCGTCATCTCGATGGGCTCATCGGCTCCGTTGTATTTCCAGGATGTCTTGGCTGCACGTTCCAAGGGCTTCCAGCTCCTACCACCACTGACATTAAACTCCGATTCCCTCAGCATTGTCGCTGCAGCGCCCATGGTGCAGCCGGTGGTGCACTTGGGAGGCCGAGCTTCTCAAATTGAAATTGTTGATCACCAAGCAGATATACAGTGAATAGGGATGAATATGGTGAATGTGGAGGAATGTGTTGGACTTTGATTGTGTACATATTGATCATTTGCATCGGAGGACGCTGATACATCACTTGAAAGTAGGAAGGCGGATTGAATTCCAACAACACGGCCACACCTCCGTTTTGGGTGGTAGTTTCAACCAGTTCCTTTCCGCCGCAGTTGTTTTATACGTAGAAATGTTATCCCAGTTATCCCACATTTGACTATAGTAATTCAATTCATACAGATTGAAACACAGCCGTCAACTAAGCCCATTGTCATCCATTGTCCATGCTAAGCATCAGCCAATTTTCCTCGCATCCCAGTGCTTCCTGCCTTGTGAGAGGACACGGCGATGCTGTCAGGGCTCAATTCTTCAGTGAAGTTCTGACCATGCAATGTCAGGACAGGTTTGGGTGTAGTTTAGGACCAGATTCTGTGGTGATGTGATAGTGAAGTGTAAAAAACGATAGGCCGCTGCCATTTCCGTAATGGAACTTGAAGGTCTACGGTGAATGCTTCAAACCACCATGTTTGTATTTCTCAATGTCACACGTCAAAAGGTCTTGATAGTGCTGGCAATTCCACTTAGGAGGTGAAAGCCAACGTCGTTGTTGAAGTAATGACATGGATTTGAAACCAGAATCCACCTTAACTAAGTGAAATAATGATCAGAACTCACTGGATTCTTTGGTATGTTGCTTGTCATGGGACACTCGGGCTGCCCTCTTCGAATGCTCCACCCACTGAGGGCTGAAATCTGGACTTGACGATCAGTTGAAGTACAAAATACGAAGCAATATGCTTTCTGCAATCCCAACTAGCAGATTACAATCATACAAGTTTTGCTCAGGGTTTTCACTTCCCAGCTCATTGGAGGATCGTTTGCAACGCGACTCCCTCGAATTGCAAGATCTTTACCTGAAGTGCCTACGCCGTGCAGTGCAATCACCTGAGGTGGGTGCAGCCTGAATAACATGAAACATATGAAACGTCAAGTAATTTGCATGATAGTGTGCGAGTTGGAAGAGCAACGGTTCAAATGTCACTGTAAGTTATGCCATTCTTTGTCTGAAACCAAAGTTCTGTAGATTTCTGTTTTGCTGGCAAATATCTTGTTAAAGCCGAACTGAAACCCATGGCTCGTTGTCTATGCAGCTGGTTTCTGTTTCATGAGCCTCAGGCATGTCTTAAGCATATCATCCGTATCCTAGACGGTCCTTTTTTTCAATTTGTGTTTGTGTGCGTACGTCTCCTGTCATCTTCTCTTGCATCTCTTATCCTCCCTCCGCATCTCAACGGGATACACAAAATTCATGGAAAATCTTTCCCTTTTCAAGCAAATGTTCGAAACATTGTCAGATCCATGTCCAGGGCATCAGCTCGGGGCACATGCACGACAGTGTGAGTTCTGGACATTTCCAACGCCTGGCGCGGCATTTGGAGGCGATCTTCATCTTACACAATGGGGAGTGGAATAGGACAGGTTACAATGGGGTCAGGGCTTTTAGATTTTAGAAGTATGCTTTTCTGAAGATTGTTCATGATTCAGTGGGAAACCCCATGTGTTTCTCCACTGCACTATGGTAGAGAAAGGATAGGGTCTCCCTCCGGCTGGTTGCTGTTGCGTTTCAGAGTTCATTTAGACCTCAAGGTAAAGCGGTCGTTTGAAATACTTGGACCCTGCTTTATCTCCACCTCCATCAAGGGAAGATCCAGCTGAGCAACGTTTTTGTAGGAAGCTTCAGTTTACCTACAAGATTCTATAAGTATGTCACAGTGAAGTGCTGGCGTAGGCATTTGAGGATGTTGGTTGAGGATTTAGTGAGTAGCTCGCTTCACGAGCACACTTCTTGGAGCTCAAAGACTGTGAAAGTATTCCTTTCAAAAAGACCTTCAAGCCCGGGCATCGCCAGGTGAAGGGGCGTAGTGCTGAGGCGGTGGAAGTGCAACGAGCAGCGCTGCAGCATGCGAAGAGCCTTGCAGAAAAACATCGATATCAGATGATAGCAGAATTTGATAGAGTGTAAGCGGTGTAAGCTGACAGATTCGGAGCATGTTGCAGCTTTGCCCTTCAAAATCCGGTGGCCCTCAGATTGTAGTTTCCATGTTTTTCCCTCAATGATTGAAGCATGGTACATCCAAGTACAAGTATGGAAGGTCAATTCTCACTATTGATTACTGTAAAAGATGTGTGCTTTGACTATATATATATACATATGTTCAACGGATTTTGTTCAACTTGAACACTTTTGCTTTCAATTCACTTTGCTCTATTAGTAGTACTTCTGTTTGAAATCATAGTTTGCTTCGGGTCAGACTGGTGGATAGACTGACAGTGAGAAGGACTAACGTCATTAATGCCTCATCAAGCCCTGCTCGCCATTCAAATTCATGATCAACTCTCGTGAAAAGACTGAAAACCCCAAGATGAGCAAGTTTGGGGGCCAGGAGAGTCTTCGGTCCATCGCATCACCAGACAATCACTGCCCAAGTGGTATCTGGGCATACCAAGTTGAGGGCGCAAGTGGTACAGGAAAATAAGTCGCAGTCTATTTGTAAGCTGGGCACTTGACTTGCGAAATCATTACCAAGTCTTGCAGGAATGTTCAGTACACTGGAATGGATAACATTGGAAAACATACAAGGGTACTGGTATCAGAATGTACTGCGACTGAAATATGTGCTGTATTAGAACATCTTAGATCATCTTAGATCTTAGTATATATTTTAGGCAGTCATGCAGTTAGTCAGTTAGTAAGTTTCACAATTTCACAGATGTTCCTGCAGGGAAGCTGAGGCTTTGGGCAGCGCCCTACGCGCCGCGGGCGCTCCTCGGGAGGCTGTGCGAGTGCTGCGCCGCGGCTGCCGAGGACTTCCGGCAGAACGTGGGGCTGCCCAGAAGCCTGGCGCTTGGGGGTGGAAAAACCCCTGACCAGTTGAACATGGCTGAAAAAACTGGTGTCTTGCTTTGCCGATGTCTCGGCTCGAGGTGACAAATTCACGTGCTGGAACAACTTGGCTTTGGCTATGGACATGTTGGGTCAGGAGGGCAAGGCCGAGGTAGCTTGACATGCAGCCAGGGGTGTTTTGACGCGCAGTTTGCGCTTTTTAGTTCATAGGCTGCAAACCGGCTGGAAGAGCCAGCTCTTATGAGTGTAGCAGCAGAAGATTAATGCTTCTTTCGGTGGTTCATCATGATTGGTATTTGATAGCTATATAGTTCTAAATAGATATAACTTGACATACAATGATGATACATGTTGATTATTAGATATATTCATGTTGGAATGTTGGACATGCGACCTCTAGGTAGAGACTCAAGCTGAGACCAATAGAAATTTCTGAATCTCCTTAGAACACTTGAACACATTCTTATTTCTTATTATTTCTTATTTAATCTTATTTGTGTTGGGGCCAATTCCATGCTTTTTGCCAGAATAAGTTTAGTCTGTATGATTCTTTGCTTACTTTGATTTTTGGTGCAACAAAGTGATCAAAGATATGCCAGGCTCACTTCCGAAAGGCATATCACGGCATGGCCAAGGCAGGAGAAACATTGAGACACAGGCTGTGAACACTTCGGTGAACTTTATGAGCTTTTCCCGAACTGTTCACGGCCTGAATCACCTGACATCACTTGACAGTCATAGAGATTCGGTTGTGTCAAACTGATTTTGTAAAGCTTCCCATGTGAACTGACTAGACATGTTCGCTGTAGAAAAACAACTGACCTGTAGTATCTGTGGTGTTTGCGTTTTGGAATCTGCAATCTCAGTGGATGCTGGGTCACAACAGAGATGTGCGTCACGGCCCTTATCGGCCTGTCAAGTATGGATTTGATTGCCAAAAGCCTGGCCAAGCTGTACTTGTACCAATCGACTAGTCTGAGCTGGACGATGAAAGATGTCAGCAACTTGATACCGATGTCATATCATGTCATCACGTTTACCTTTTTGTCTTTTTTCCGTGTTTTTTTCAAATTTGGATTTCAAAGTCCAGGTGTCGGGAAACGACAGCCTGGGGACAGCCAATATCGCAATCAATCTGGCTGCGCATCTCCGCGGTCGTCAGAGATACGGTGAGGTGGGAAGGGATGAAGCGCATGTTTTTTTCCTTGGGTGTGCATGTGCTTCACAGAGTTCTTTTGAGGGTGTTGGGTGGCTGAAAGTAATTTGGAAGCAAAGTACAAGTGAGGGGAGTCCTTAGCCCTGGGAATGGATGGGAATGGGGGCTACAAGCAATCGCAACCAGTTGAATTTTAGGATAATGGGTACGGTTCTGGAAGGTAAGGGGAATGGCATCCAAGGTTGCCCGGCGCCCGGAATCAAACATAGACGCATTGCCCCAGAAATGCTTTGATGTTGCTTGATGTGGAGGACCCACGTTTCAGAGCACGAACTGATTGAATTACATTGAATTACGATGTAGATGACTTTATCATTCTTTATCAAATTTATTGCTATGGCTTTGGTCCTGGACCGTAGCATGATTTGCGTCTCATGAATTCCCAGATGCATAACATCTTCCATGAGGCTGACTCTGCTAGCGGAAAAAACTCAGCGTGTATCAAAGGGGCTGAAGCCGAAGCCTCCTGTTGGAAGAACGAACTGATTCTTGTAACACCAGGATTGGGAAGATCGATAGAATAGCTTGCCACATTCTGAAGCTAAGATTTTTCCCAGAGATGTTCCAAAATTTCCAGAGGTGTCATGGTGTCACTCAAAATGTCCAGGCAGAGACCTTGTACCGTTCTGCCTCAATGGCTCGAGACAGCGCCCTGGGTGCGGCGCACCCGGAGACTTTGGATGCAGAGGCACAAGAGAAGGGAATCTCTCCAAGTCAGCCACCCTGCATGGTTTCCAAGTTTGTTGTGTTGTGATGTGTTGCGGGTGTATGTTCAATATGAAACCATATGAATTCTCAAGAGATAGAACACCACTGCTCAATAATAATCAATGATAAGTTTTCACAATTCATCAGGTTGCCCTTCTTGCAGGAGTTGGGCATCCGTCACGTCACACCTATTAGCCTATCCCATTGTTGTAGCAATTCTCAACTTGTGAAGGGGATGCTTTGTCCTGGAGCAAGTTTGATGCAGTCCAGAGAATTCAAAATGGTATGTCATTTGCTCACCCGTATATACTTATTTAGAAAAAACGTGTTTGATATTAGTGTTGATTGATCCTTTCTTGCATAGCTCCTTCAATTGTTTCTCTTAGAGCGTGATCATCAAGGCAAGGTTTGTTCTTGAGGTTGCACGTTCGTCAAATGTGGATTCCGTCTGTTTCTGTCAAGGAACCATTGCGCAGCCTTGAAATGGAGTTGCACTGTTCCACCAATTTTGGTTGCCAATAGCCGTTGTTTGCAACTTCCTACTAAGGGGAATGGCCATCCAAGTACATCCTGAACATGGCGTTTCATTCCAGCATTCTAATGTGGAAGACAGTTGCAATACGATGAGATGGCATGGAATCATCCACGTTTGCTGAGAACTTGCAACTATTTATCATCAGTGGCATGTTTACCTTTGGTTGCTTGTTGGTACCCAAATCTTCCTCTTCAAGAGGGAACCTACCAGGAACATTACCTAAGTGCAAGCCTGAAAAGTGAACCAATTTTGATACAGAATGATCATCAGAACCTTCTGAAATTCGCATCTCTCACATGAAACCAATTCCGGTAGGCGTCTTGGGCAGCCTGCTTGCTATCGTTGAACCGTTTTGCAGAAGCTGAACAGGTGGGACCAAAGAGTGATCTCAGAAGATGGAGCCATGTTTTGATGCAAGAAGTCTCTAATGTACCACCTGAGCAGTGACATTTTTTTGTTTTTCCATGTGTTTCTGTTTGAATTTCATGTGATTTCTTATGTTGTATAGAAGGTTTTAGAGATGGTATCAATCCCAAGTTCGATCAAGTTTCAATATGAATCCAGGCTTGCAACTCTTTCCTCAGGTCCAACGGAAGGCATTGCCACACGGCTCTTCAGCACAGGTGCGACAGTGATAAACTGACAATGTGGTACTCTCGCAGGGTTGGTGACGTACTACCGTTCTTCGAAACAGAGGTACTCCATGGTACTCCAATATTCACCCAGAACGAGAACAAGAATCCAAAGAATCGAGAAATTCTGTAAAATGCGATGTTGGATCCAAGTTTTGTCGACGACGCCCTTTTTGGGGTGTGAAATCCGATGTTGCCACGGCAAGGCACATAGCACCTTGGGGCAAGCGCTTCGCCTGCAGGGCAAGGCTGGGTCACCATGACCACTTAGCTGACTTAGCTGCTAGGATCAAGTGTTGCAACCTGGACCGTGTGGACTACTTTCAAGTCTTCCCCCTCGATCCTTAATTTGATTTCCCATTGATTCAGTTGCCATCAGTTGCCTAACTCCCGTCACTTCATGTCACTTCCTCGTGTCAGACCTGTCCCGCATCCACCACAGGTGTCCGAAGCCATCGATCATTTCCGCGTGGTCTACGAGTTCCTCAGCTTGGGGTGAATAGGGGATAGATGGGGATAGATGGGGATAGGATACGAGCCGGCGAAGAATGGAGACAAAATGTGACTAAATCGGAAAAGACAAAGACGGTCGACTCAGTCGACTTTGAGGAAACAAGGAAACACACCCAGAGGAACACTTTTATGAGAAGCCAAGTCTATCATTCAGTAGCATTTGTCCACATGATGGGAGACATATATCATAAAGGAGAGAGGCAATATTGCAACACAAGTAGTCCGGGTGTTGATTCAGGATGTTTCTGTTTTATGCTCATGAACTAGTAGCATTGAGATTAAGTATGACATGTCGTGAAATTGCACAGAATGCCAAAGTACTGCAGCGTGTTTCGTCTGCTGTGTGATTCTCGATGCTTGATGTTTATCAACATTCATCAACTAGATGTCTTGCATAAGGAGATTTCCTGGATTTTCACGGTATGGAGCGCAAGATTATATTATGTCCTAAAATGTCCTAAACAATATGCAGACATGTCACACAAACCCGGCAATATCATGTGAATCATGATTGCTACGTGGATCAGCTTTTTATTTGATGATACACCCCGTGATAGAAATGAAAGCGGGCTTGATGCATTTTTCCTTCACTCGGTGCGGGGGAAGGATTTCAAGGACCAGACCCCGAGACCCCGAACGTCACGCTTTGTCAATCGAATTCAGGATTTTCTCTGCTGAAGGCGGACTGTCTGAAAGGGTACACCAAAAGGTTTGAAACGATTAATGAATACCTATTGCACTTGTATTACATTCATGTTTTCTTCTTAAATGAAAAAAGAGAGAAAAAGAGGGATGCAAGCTGTCGAAGAATCCAGCCGCTTTGAAACCTGTGTGTTCAATCCTGTCAGAAACAGGAGCTGAAGATTCAGTTGGTGGAAAACATAGTTCCAATATGTAAGAAACTTAATCTAAACTCATTCTCCTTGTACCATCAGGCCATCCAAAATCCAACCTGTTTGCAGCGGCAAGCAACTTGGCGTGCGGAGGCACAATGACTACATGTCTCAGCAGGGTACAAGTACCCTGCTGGCAGAAGTCCATTTGATGCTCAACATTTTCAAAGCAGTTTTGAATGTTTAAACATGAAGAGTTTGAGGTAATTACTTACAAATTTCATCAAATTTTGAATTATCGAATTATATATTTATATATTTTGATATTTTGTATACTTATTTGTTTTTTCAGAGTAATTCAACGCTACTGCCACGTCACCTTTGATCATTTTTGATAATAATTGAAACACTCAGTCAAAACTTTCGATTCGAGTTATCTTTTGGCAGGATTTTGTGAAGCATCGTGTTTCATCTCAGGTCCGCCTTGCACGACGCCAAACGTTGGGAGGAGGCGTGCTAGCCGCTAGCAGTGAAATTCCCTCAGGTGAGGTTAGTCTTTTCGAAGCAAGGTAGCTTTGTGAATCGAGATTATTGTACTAGGTGCCATTTGCATCCATTTGCCAGGTTTATCCAGGATCAGGCACAGCAATAACATTCTGAAAACAGGTTAGAAACCCAGCAGATAAATCACAATACATCGGTCCACCACAAAGCTCTCTAACTGTAGCTGTTGCTAGCGGTAGAAGGGGGAAATGGCAATGCGAAGAATCATATTGGTTCCACCCAAAATATTTGATGCCTCAAGCTAAAATTTCAGATGGAATGCAAAGGGATTTTCGGGTTTCTCCCCATTCTCCATCAAGAATTGGATCTGGTTCCAGCCCATACGCTGTGCATGGTTCCGAGATCAGCAATGATTCAATGCTTGACAATTTCTTTGAATTAAATATTCCGCCATACATTCGATGATGTACAGAGTGCATTGAGTCATGCCGAGAGCAAAAATAGAAGCAAATGAGATATGGCTTTCTGAATTCAGCTGCTGTCCCATGTGTGAAAATGCAGCAACGCAGAGTAAATGTGTTTATGAATAGTTAGAGGTCTTTGTTGATGGAATTCTTTTCGCCCATTGTTATTTTTGAATACAGGATGGACCCGAATAATGATAGTTTTGATTCAGAAGTTTGTTTCTTCATGCAGAATTTGTTGTTTCGAAACAGCTTTAAAAGTTTCTGGAATGTGCTCCAGGCAACTCCAGGCAACGGGCTCGGTACATTGAAACTCCCTGAAAGATGCTAAAGATCCTGCTTTTCTGCTCAGGCTGCACCGCTCTATGCAGCAGCAGTGGATGGCTTGGAAGAAACCTTGGGGCAGGATGCGAACACCCAAGCTGCCCGTTGGGGATGCACAGTAGAATCGGTAGATGTTGTTTGATTCACCGCCAAATTCAGGTGTCGCCCCAATTTTCTGTATGTCCTAGCATTCTAGTTGGACCTCACTTAGGGCTGGATAGAAATGACAGACATCATCAGACATCGATTTTGCCGCAGCTTCAAACAAACCTATGCACTTAAGAGTTGACACTGCAGAGTTGACAGGCGCAAGATCTAGTAGACTCTTTTCACATCTTTAGACTCTTGTGTGACTTGTGTGCGTTTGTTTTCTTTAAGGTCTGAACTACAACAACTTTCTCAAAGTCGGCACCTGAGCAGTCCAGTTGAATCAACACATCTTTCCTCATCTTTAATCATCTTGCCGTCTTTCCTCTTTCCAACGGTCTTCTTTTTGGGCAACTGGCTAATATGTGCTAATACTTAAAGTTGGAGTGACCAGGGATATGTGTCTGTGTTGTACCCGCCATCCGTTTGGGGTATCAAGCCATTGCCCTGCCCCAAGTACGAAATGTTTCGCTTCGAACGTTGCTTGCATGCTTTGGCATGACTCGGTCTTCTTAACTCTTTGACATAAATGAGGTTTATCCAAAAACAAAAGCTGATTACCCTGTTATCTTCAATCCAAATCAGAATTACGACCTGAGCTAGCAGAAACTGTCCACCTGGGTAGCATCACTGGCATTTCTTCTTGATGCGCTCCCTGATTCAACAACAATCAGAATGTCTACCTTGCTCAACGCCTTGGGGGTTTGCACTGAAAGCCCAACTCGTCTATAAGATGTCTCCTGAACCATTGCAGGAGATGGCTGCAGCTGGCATGACCAGCAGTGCCACAGAAAGACGAAGAAAAAAGTTCCGCAATGCTACGCACCTGCTCTAGGATTCATTTCAAAAGGTGGCAAAATGAAACAAGAACCAAGGGGACCTCGTCTTGGCTGGCAGAATGTTGCCAGCAAAAACGCCATTGAAATAATACGATTTTGACATGTTTTGACGAGGTTTGACCGTAGATAAGTCAGACAAGTACGGAAATCTCGGTGTAGGTCTTTGATGGTCACACCGTCACACCACTCTGAGTCACTCGACTCAGTGATTCATCAGACTCCTCGGTGGTCTTCGTGGAACCGCAGCTGCGAAGCATCGATTTGGCGCCGCAGTCATGGAGGGCACCCTACTCCGCGGACGCTGATTGCAAGATGCTGGGATGGAAATTTTTAGATCCAATTCTAGAGTGTTTCACGTTTGCTTAATTGCTTTTGTTCCAAGAAAACTTCTGGAATCTACTTGAAATAGAGACTAAAATGATCTAAAATGAGTTAAAATCATAAACACGAGTAACAAGAGACTTAAACAGATCCAAGAATAAGGGTGCAAGCAAGAAGGTGGATTGGCCAGGGTCGCTTAGGGCCATTTCTAGGTTTTTCAGGAAACTCATGGAGGAAGATTGTTTGGAACTACAAATGGTGTGTGTTTGGATGTGTTTGGCCAGTTCTTCTTCCGCTCAGGAAAAATCCTGCAGTGGAATCACTGCAGTTCGCTTTCGCCTCAGGTCCTCTAGGCAGACTTTGAAAGTGGACCAAGTGCTTTTCATCATCAAACGTTTGCATCTTTTCTCCATTCGCATCTTTGGCCCAGCTATGCTGAGGTGTCATGAGTAACGCTCCTTCCTATGGCACATGTCGTGAAAGTAAGACCTCAAGAGATTCCAAGGACGGCGTCCTCGGGTGATGTGGGGGGAACTTCAACTGCGAGGGAGCAGTTCTGAGGGATCAGTGAAAGTGAGCGCCAAGCTATCCTGAATGAATTGCATCCTTGGAAACTGATAAATGGCACTGGATCAGAAGTTTGGCCTCCAGGTGCAGTAAGGATGTCAAAGGGTAGTACTTCCAAAAGACGTGCCCAATTCTCCGTCCCAATGACAACAAAAATCACGTGGTGTGCACATGTTGCGAGTCTTGAAAAGCAACCGTGCCCAACCTGTCCAAGGGAAGGCTTTTCTAATTTTTCTAGTGGGTTTTTGGACTCCAAAGATATGACTTGGCACATGGCAATTTAGTTATTACAAATGCTTCAGGTTCCGCTTCACTCATCCAACGAGCCAGGAGGTGCCGCCGGCCGCGGCTGCCAAGTTGTCGGGCATCCCCAGCTGCCCAAAAACGCAAATTTCTTTATGTTTTTTGTGAACAACATTTTGAAACACAATTACGGCTCTATACCTCTTTTTATTTAATCTACAAAATCAGAGAGGGGTTGACCACTCTATAGAACCATTTTGTTTATAGAGCTAGGGTATAGCTTTTTATACTACATGATCTGCGGTACAGGTCGAACATTTCATTTTGTAGAGGGTTACTTGTTGAGTATTTTTATTGTTGGTCGAATGCAGGTTTTCATTTGTAGTGTTTTTCTTATTATTTTTGAAGATGTGTTTCAAGCACCCTAGTTCTGATTTTCTAGTGGCAGCTGATTCTGTAGAGAAAAGGGATTCTGATGGATTTTGATGGATCTTGCAGGTTTGTGATTTTCTAGAGAAATCGCTACAGAACTAAAGTCTATTGACATCTATTCTGTTGTTTGCGTCTAGTGTCATGCGTGACCATGCTTTTTTTGGATCCATTCATGTTCTTGGTTTCCTTTATTGTCAAACTTATGTTGGCGGTACCTTACTGGTAGGTTGAGGTTTTTATTTTGTAGAGATTTGTCATGCTCATCATGACACTGTGATTCGACTGTGGATTTTCTAGAGGCTTTCAAGGGACATTTGGGTCAGGGATTTTGCAGGTTTGTGATTTTCCAAATGGGCACATGAAGGTGTTGAAAAATCCTGACTACATAATAATCCAAATCACAACCCGACGTAGTCAATAGAAATATGTATATAATATTAGTTATTAGTATGTTATGAATATATTGAATTGTTGTTTTTCTGTAATTACTGGATCATTTTTGGAGACTGGTTGTACCTGGTCATATTTCAAAGTAGCTCACTTCGTGCGCAATGTTTTGTGGAATTCTGGTACTGCTTTGAGCTTTGTTGGCCTTTTTGGTAGCAAACTTGTGGCGCTATGGGGTTGCCAAAGCAGATCATTTATGGTTTTGGTCAAAAGGTTCACCTGACCGCTTACCGCCACCTCAACAATGTGGAACGAGTCACCCATGATGCTTCAGCAAATGCATCTTGATAGATACTTGTATTAGCCTTGAATTTTTTGATTGATATCAAAATGCGAGATCATCCGATCATCCGTATCGCTTCGTATTCGAGGATGGTCCATGGTCCAATCTTTGTGGAGAATCCGGATGGCTCCATCACAGAGGTGCATGGGCATGTGGGCATGTGATCGGTCATGTGGGAACCGTCCACCACGCTGTTCCACGGCACCGAGCTACTAATGGCTGATTTAAGTTGGCACTTTGATGGTTCGAAGCGTCGCACCGCCAAGATTGTACCTTTCGTGCAGACTCGAGAAGTCTGTATGGACATCAATGTATCATCAGGCTTTGTTTTTTGTTCAGTGATTTGTCTTCATTTAATGGCCTCCTGGCTGATTATGGCTTTGTACTGTTAAAGAGGCAACCCTTTACTGTACCGTTCCACCGGGTGAAACGTGGTCATTCAGTCACTGCTGGATTTTGGACGGATGATTTTCTGAGCTGCATGGCCTCATCAAACACAATCCTTATAAATCCTTAGTATTCCTTAATCATTTTCCAAATTGCGGATTGGATGGATGATGGAGACATGGACCCCTGGACCCCCACCAAATGAATCGGAAAATGGAAAGAGTTGAAAGCAGGGCCAACGTCGTTTCAGTGTCGGAAATTTTTGTCTCTGCAAGCTGGGCTCTGGAATCAAAACATAACGAATGGCTTCGTGCAGGTTTGTTTCTGAAAGCAAGGGAAATGGTTACGGCCCTAAAGAATCAGAAAATCGAAGGATTTGTCTGAATCAAAAAACATCGAAGGAATGACTGGTCAGGCCTCTGCAACCACTCGTAACAGATCGCAGCGGTTTACGGATTGAACGGACTGTAGGGAATTTGCGGATTAGCTCATTGAATTCTCTTTACGGATTTCTCTATTTCTCTTTGAATTTGTGGAAGTTCTGCAGGCCGTTCCCTCCGACGCCAAGCAATCCAGGCAGGATAGGGTTGGCATGTGTTTTCGATAAAGTTTGATTTGTTTTTTTGGGTGTCATCTCAAGTGGGCAAGGCCTAAATCCGAGCGCGGACGCCGCGAGCGTGACAGCTCAGTGAGACGTGAGAAGAGTTGAATCGTTTGGAATTTTCACCAGAGAAAACCATAGCAGTTGCCATAGCCACTATAGCCACTATAGCCATAGCTACGATAGCTATGCTGCTTGAACCTTTCCATTCCAGATTGACAACATTGAATTTCACCATATTTCACGTTGTTTCGGGAAAAACATCAACATACGCCCACATGCTGCAGTGCTCGCGCTATATTTGCATGATCCCAGAAATCTTCTCTCAGGTCTCCAAGCGTGGTTGTGGCATGTTGTCATGAATTCAATTATGATTCAAGATCGTCTATATTGTCCTGGCGACATAGAAAGGTTTATCCAAGGTATGCCATGGCTCATGCTTCCAATCCTCGCTTTGGTTTCCTGATGTTTCTTCTAATTCCAAGGAATGGGGATGACAGCGATAGCAGTGGAACCGGCTCGGCAGCGGGCATCAGCATGTCCCAAGAGGTCTGCAGCAAGAGGGCGCACGGCACAACCGCATCTCTAAAGTTGAACAGTTGTAACTATAAACTCATCGGGCCAGATGGACCTTTTTCGAAAACTGGAAGAACTGAAGTATGATTTCTAGGAACCTTTTGCAACTGTACCTCGTTCATTTTAGCACATCTTTTCTGTACATCACTTTTTGGCCTTGCCTTGCAAATAGAAAACTGCAGTTCAAATGACTGGGTCGGCGTATCTCGAAGAAATCTACCTTGCTCAAGATACTGAGCCATAGGAGTCCTATTCCCCTCTGTGTGTCCACATCACTCCACTTTCTCAATATTTCTTGCACTTCTCACTGCTTTGGATTCCATTAATTTTGATTTGCTATTTTCAAATCAATTTGTAGCTCTTCCGGCTTCTGACAGGTGGAATTTCTCTACTCGAGGCATGAGCGCGTCTTCATGTTCCTTCTCTTCATCCAGTTTCTGCTTGAGGCCACAAAGTAGGTCAAGGTGTTCCGCAGCCAGAGGATTGTCCCTGTTCAACAACCGGAGGAAGCAAGCGAATTTGGCTGTTGATCTTGGGAACAGCTGTACTTTTGAGGTTTCAAGTTTTTTTAAAACCTTGTTTTTTGAAACCTAACATCATCGCTTTATCAACAAAGGAGTCTTCCAAGATCCTTTCATCATTGTGAGGCCAACCCCAGGCCAGGACATCTAGTTTGGGCTGGTGGGATCTCCATCAACCTCCGTCGTGGCCAGTCCTTGTACGCTGCGGTTTTCATTGTGCGAATGCGTCCGTCCGGGCCCACACTTGCTGCAGCAGTACCCGTGCTGAAGGATGAAAAACACCACCACCACCACCACCACCACCACCACCACCACCACCACCACCACCACCACCACCACCACCACCACCACCACCACCACCACCATCATCATCATCATCATCATCATCACCATCATTATCATCATCATCATCATCATCATCATCATCATCATCATCATCATCATCATCATCATGGAGCCTTTCTTCTGCTCGTGTTGGCTCCTGATCAAAGGTCCATGTTCGAACTGGAAGCCATGTACAACTGGGAGATTTCGCCTAAAAGTGCGGAGGTGCCCCGATTGCGGGTCTTTTCGGGTTTCGTGGTAAACATTTTGGTTGGGTAAAGAAAGGGTAGGTGGGTGGAGCGAGTTCGGATTTGACGGCGGTGGTTCGCGGGTGATTGTGATTATGCTCATTGACATTCGAGTAGCATCAGCCTCAAGACAAGGCAAAAGCCTAGATCATGTTTTGCGGTACTGGTACCTAATGAAACTGTCTTCAACTATATACATGAAGTGGCATCTTGTACTGCCTTGGGATGAGCAGAACTACTTATTCTCTGAAAGATGCCAAGATGTTGGAGTGTATCCAAGATGAGAGGCTTAGTATTGCTAGTGATCTTTGATCATAGGGATGTTTTAAACTAGCACTTTGCAGATCCTCCAGTGGTGAAAATGCTTCCCAGGCATTTGAGTTTGTTTCACTGTGGTGAAGTTTTTTTAGCACTTTGACCTGATCCCTTTGCTTTGAGGGTGATACATTTTGTTTAAACGTACTGCTATTGAAGGAATCGGCCATGATTCTTTTCGATATTTAGCATGTTGAGCCAGATTGTGAATACAATCGAGATTCGAGATGTGATCAACATCCTGAATAGGAAAGTATCAAGACGATATAAAGAGGACATGTAATGACAGTCCAAAAAACATGTTTGTTTCTTCTTTCTGAGTTTTCAACCCCCGTCATTTGAACCCCTGGACTGGTGCCCCCGTCATGTTGCCAGGTGATTCTTTGGACCACTTTGATTATCCAGGCTGGAGGGTCAGCAAAAAATGCGAAGCAATGTTGTAAGTCGTAAGTAGATATGGAAGCAAAATGGCCTGCCTCCACATGCCCGGTATGTCGATGTTTTCGTCGAAACTGATGAGAATTTGCACAGGAAGTTGAACTTATTATACCTTGCAAAATGAAATTCGATCACCCACCCACGATTTTTTTTGGTGCTTCTAGGTCTGTTTTCCCGCCCTGCAAGAATCACAAAGTAATGTCCTCTATTCGTTTGACAACAGCCACAGATACGAACACATTTCAGATTTTTGCATCCAATTTCTTAAAGCGTCCTGTTCCCAACACTTCACTCAACATAAAGCCTCACCTGACAATGCATCCGGAATCCACGAATTATATAATATTGTCTATCAGCACCTTCACCGGCACCTTGAAATGATTGATTGAATTTTCCCACAAAGACTCCAGAACTTGTCGCGGCATCATGCCAGATTGTCTTTGGTTTGGTCTACTATACCATGGCGACACTCGCTATTTGTACCAAGAGGTGCGACGACTTATTGTGAGGTATCATTGATGTCACCACACCAGGAATTTGAAGTGTTTCTCCCTGTGCCATCAAATTCCTTTGCTGATTGCAATAATAGGCAGTTACTTTACAATCTCAGAGCACATCATCCAAATACTGTTTTGAGGTTGGAGATCCAACTGCCAACCGCGAATGAATGCTTAGACTATTCCGATATATTCCGCCTACCACTTCATTGAGAGAATGGCAGACTTTAATTGATACCAATCAGAGGTCCGTCCATTATCTTTCAATTCGGAATTTCATGACGACTTGGGTTGATGCTGAGCCAATGGCAGAAAGGAGTGGAGATTTGCATTGTTTGAAATTATTTCTGAATAGCATAGCTGTAGCAGATCAGAGTTCATCTCGTTGAAAAAAGACACACGCAAGATTGTCATCTATTATATATATATATATTTATTATAAGTCCTTTTTTTCCCCGAATCCATCTCCTTTGCGAGCGTCAACGTCATTCAGATTGTCCTCCTCTAAATTGATGTTTTTGCTTTCGAGTCCAATAGACAATGCAAGGCCAAAGCACTTCCAGATGTTTGCGAAGACCTGCCTTTGTGGAGTGCGGGTCCTCAAGGATACACACACACGGAAGGTGGTTGCAAAATGTAGCATAAAATTAAGGGGTACATACTTGTAACATCTTGTAACTGGTTTGCGATTTGAAGTTGTGGAATTGCACCATTACAGTAGCAAGGTGTAGCACGGATTCCTGCACATGATGCATTTGCTGATGCGGATTTCTTGGCTGTCATCTCTACTTGAATGTTTCGTTCGCTTCGATTGTACAGTCAGACTGCTTAAGACAGCTGTGCATATTAAGAGCTGAAATATCAGGGTTTGAATCGGCAATCCGCAGCAATGATCACAAGATATAGTCATCGGATCCCATCGGATTCTCCATGATTCTTCCTGTGACCTTTGAACCTCTGAAAACAACATGCATCATATGCATCCAAGGTGGTGGGTTTGGTGCTTTTGGCCTACGCGGACAAATTCAATTTGCCCATCTTCTTCTTGCGTCTATTGGCCTACATCTATGCAAGGCTCACCGAGTGTTGAGGAATTCATGTGTGTGTCCTATGCCGAAGCAGTGTCAGGGACCAGGCAATTGCATACCCCAACAAACTCGCCATTGGCTTCTGTAGACAGTTGGGCCCTGGCCACCGGGTACTGTCAACACGTTTGAACACTATATAGTTGGCATCTGTAATTCTAAGTGTTTCGCCGATCGAAAGATTAAGGATGCACAAAGTGTTTCCAGTCGTTGAGCCTTAGGAGTTTTGAGGTTTGACAGTTTTGACAACTTTGGCAGGTTCTTGCAAGGCCTTACTGCAAGCATCTTGCTTTTGCCGGGGATCTCGGGGTTGGTGGACCGCGCGGTGCGCACAGCTAGAGTCGCAGACATGTTTTTTTCACACACGGAAACACCATGATGTCAAAAAACAGATCTATCAAATGACTTGACTTCGCCTTGCAATCCGGGCATGCGTCTTCACATTGGATTATTTTGGGACTTTATGTTTGTTGTGGGTTTGGAGGTGCAAGAGAAGGACCCAAATCCGAACAGAAACATTGGTACGTCTGTGGCTGCAACGGTGTTGTGGAGGAATTGGCCTGTACATGTTCGTACCATGATTGATTTGTAAGCTGTATGTAAACTGATCCAATTTTGCGTTTCGGCGTTTCGTAGGACTTCTGTGTTTTAATTGGACAGTACTGGTGTGGCCTGCATTGTACGAAAGAGTGGCCTGATGGCAATGCGTTGGCAGTATTTGACCAGGCTCCCCAGCTCCCGTCCGATTTTCAACTTCTGAATGGTGCCAGTTGCCATCTTTAAGATTGGTGTCCAGCAACCAAGAAACATCAAATGGACAAATGAAGAAACGGCAAAACGGCAAGACTTCACACCTTTCACATCCTCATATCCTTCACACGTCCTTCCTGTCCTCACTCTTCAACTCCACTTGCTAAGGCCACCCGCCCGGGAGCGCAACTGATCTGCTTGGACTTTCGCAGGGTCTGATCGGATGGGATGGATAGGATGGATTATATCCTATAACATTCAATAGGCAAGTCACGAGCTATTCATGCTACATGGATCAGATCTTTCGACGGCACATTTAAAGAATTTGTATGAATTTGTGAAACATGATTCCACTGACCGGCATATGATGAGTTCTTTTTCTTTCTATCGTTTATATGTTGTGGAACTGTGGCTTATGTAGCAAAAATCTACTTTTGAGTGACAAAATTGGAGTTTGGTGAGAGGCTTCAAGATGTTTCAGCATTCATTCAGATGCAACTTGCAATTCGTTGCTACCAAAAAACGGTGCTTGGGATGGCAAAATGAGAGTCTTAAGATGTCTTAAGGCTAGGAGTTTTTTGCGTTTGAGTTCAGGATTTGGATCACCTGATGGACTCACGATACGGCGGGCTGAAACCAAAGCTCCGAGTCAGGAAAATGTGGGGCTTTTATGCGCTTTTGACTATCTGAACTTCTTTCGTCCTTTGCCATGCTATGCCATGCTATGGCCATGCTGTGCTGCAAAGAATGGCAAATTGGGTCACATGTGATCTTTGTAGTATACTGATTATATGTGGTATGTGTGGTTTGGGTTTGTATCTTGAAACGGACTTTAATCCCAACTGCAAAGTACCTGTGCCTTCTAAACATGACTGACTGCCAATCCATGCACTAATGATGAACTTTTGCTTGGGGTTCGATTGAAAGCATGCTTGACCGTTGATGGCCCCTCTCTTTAATGAGGTTTTGACTCATAGTTTTTGTGTAACCGGTGACCCATCTGGCTTGACTCCCAAAACTTTCATGGCAAACAGATTGTGAAGTCAACGGGAATAGAAACTGAACAAGACATGCAAAAACATCAGTGAATCACAAATTGTCTCGTTCTCCCACTGTCATACATGCACTAATACCTGGAATATTGACATTTGTTGGGCCTTAGTTGATATAATGCTGGTACTGGTATGTAGTACAAAGTGCTCGCATGAGGTATTCACTTCTAGCTTCAAAGCGATCTCAATGAGTTAGATGCGCCCAATCCCCCAATATTTACTAGCATGGTGGCGGTGTAATTGGGAATTCTTATGACTAACCGTTTGTATTACGTTCAAGAATGCTGTCTTCTTACACAAAACCCAAGGTGCCCCTTGTTTCAAAAACCCAGCATCACTCTTCTGGAGATTGCGGTAGCCGACGATTTCTTTGCTTTGGCTCAAATTGGCTTGCCATGGCAGCATTTAGAGTATACCTTTGGCCCTGCGCAAAAGCAAGAAGAGCTTGTTTGAAAGACCCAAAGTAATATGAATGCAGTGTTTGAAGTCATTTTAGAAGAGTCTTCATGCTATAAAAATATAAAAGCTTTACATCCATTCAATAGCCTTTTCATTTCAGGGCTCAATACTTCGAGCAGTTGAAAATGAAATAAGCACAACAACATGGGCTTTTCAGGCGATCGGAGGCTTCAAGCTTCTCATAGCCTTGTTCTATCTTTAGCCCTTAGCCTGCACTGCAGCATCAGTCATCCATCTCAAAATGCAATCCTGCAAAGACTGAGTTCCAACCCATTTCTTTGTGAGATGTATTGATTCTAAACCAGCAACCAAGGGATGTTTGTAGCATTGTCCTCCATGTCAAAGCACTTCAGAGTATTGATCGGTATACGACTGAAGTTCAGAAAACTTGCGCGTAGTTTTGGGCAGAATTTCAAGAGTTGCTCAAGTCCTTGACCTAGCGAGTTGACACGAAGACTTAACAGATCTAAACAGATCAAAACAGCCAACATTTTCTTAGATCACCATGTCCACTTCCGAAGACTTCGCAGGCGGGGGTCCCAATCACCTGGAGTTTCACAACGGTCCAGAGATATTCATAGCAAGGAACTGCTTGTGGAGTTATGAGTCTGAAGTTCATCTCGCACATCTCTTATAAGAAACACCCTGTGCTCAGAACTTTTTGATACGTTGTGTTTGCTCCTTTAACAAAAATTTTGGAAACAATTGCCAATTGCTCGGGGAATTTGCATACAAGTACCAAGTAATGGAAATCTGTCGATATCATAGACCCCATTGGGCCCCACTGGACAGGCTGGACACGCAACGGGCGGCCTAGAACGGATTCGGATGCGCAGGCGGGATTGAGTCATGAGTGGTGTTGGTGTTCCAGGATGCAGAAAGTCTCGATGCAATGGGGTATTTGATGGTAGTTTGGATGTATTTGGATGGGTCTATTTCTCGACATGGGGCACTTCAAGGATTGGTGCATGATCGGCTCGTTAGAGACTGGAAAAAATGCTCCAGAGTGCTTTTGATACCTTTTATATTCTTTTATACTTCCGGGATGTTTTCTTCTAGAATTGCTTCTTTGAACCAACTATCCAAGCAGAAGGGCTTTCAAACTTTCTACCCGGCCACGACAAGCTGTCCAGCGAACTCTGGCCAGGTGTCGCGAACCATCAGCAAGTCCTCCATACCACAGTCCAATGCCGCTTGATCATCCTAAAAATCAGGGATTCCAGGGATTTCAATGGATTCGATGCGACCAGGAGTTTTACCATTTTAGCAGCTATCAGCTGAGGACAATGCGGCATTATGGGACTTGCTCACCAAGTCTGCCTTGATCCTGGAAGGTGTGGATGATGCAGGAGCATTGATGGAGTATCGACACAGGAGCACAGGGCGTGATGCGGAGATGTCGGCATGTCCAAGTTTGAGAGTCAAAAGCACTAGACAGATTTGTTTGAAGACTTTTTGCATGGTTGAGTTGACAGTTAACGTTTCATTTTGAACATGAGGTACTTCTCGCAGTACCTATCCTTGAAATGTGCGTTTGTAGTGATGTATTGACATATACACCAAGATGGATGGTCCCAAGATTGTGCCGGGGACTTTACTATTGGTTTGCTACTGCACGAGACTGGGTCCATTGTGCTGAGTTGCATTCTTGAATGATCTGGAACAGTCCAATGTCCTTCCATTCTTCCACCTCCACATGACATGACACAGCAGAATGAATTTTGAAAAGCCGTGACACATTCAATAGACATGGACATGTGACATTCTCATACAATTCATACAGCTTATAAATGCTCATAATATTTATGCAGCCTTCATTCAGTATTTACCCAAGGCGACATCCCACAGCCAGCGAGGAACCTCCAATGGCGAACAGGCTTGGCCAGTGGCGCACAGGGTGAGGCTCGAAGGGCTCTGCGTTGGAGTCGGTTGGAGATGGACTTGGCATCGCAGAATTCATGAAGCCAGAAAAGCCTGCGCGATCCATTGGATTCTGTACTAGTATGATATTTGGATTTTCCATCGGAAAACTGAACTGTTTAAATCAGCTGGGGATATCTCTTGGATTGGATTGACCATTGTGCAAAGACTGAGATTCCAGTGTGCTGGGGACCATACTACCCACAAAGGAGTGAAAAGTGACAGTGTAAGTTCTGCAGTGGCTTGATTTCTGTTTGCTTAAAATTGAAAAGCCGTTAATCGGAGGAGGCGCGTCATTTACATTTACAGTCATAATGCAACATATATAAACATATATTGAAGTAAGGTAACATGAGATAACTAATATCTATAGTACCGATATGTTAAGCAAATGTATTCGGTACCGATGGTACCGATTCAATCTGGGATTCGGAGTTGGATGGCGATGTCAGCTGCCAGGTGACCATGGCGGATCAACCACCTCGAGGCTTCGTCCGCTGTGCGTCCTGGCCCACCATCAAGCACTTCGAACCCGACAGGACGTGCTCAGAGCCTCCGGATGGATGCCTTACTGTAGGATGCGTACACGCAAAAATGTGTGAAACTGAGAGATCACATTACGAGGCAACGCAAAAAGTATTTAAAACATTTTAAAACGATACTGAAAAACAATTGTTTATAGCCAAAGTTTCTTCTTGTTTTTCTATGCGATATTATTGCAGTAATTGTAATTATAACACATTCTCTGTGCCTAGTCATCAGTTAAAAACTGTGATCCAGTCGAGAGCAGAGAGGAATTTTCGGCGAATGTTGGAGGATACACTCCTGCCCAGGAAAGTAGGATGGAATAAGAGTAGCATGAATGGAACATGCGGGGAAACAGCGGTATTGAAGTTCAAAAAGTCAACAAGACAATGGCAAAGCCTGTGCATTATCATTTCAAGAGAAGCATCAATTGGGGCGGATTCCTTTGCTATCGTTTAGCCGTTTGGGCCGGTTGGCTGTTTTTTGTTCAGATTTCCTGACAGGAGGATATGGATGCTTAGCCCAGAGGTGGAAAATGACCTGAAGGCACGAGGTTCACGTAAACTACTCGTAAACTTCACCACAGTTTTAGACAGCATGATATATGATTATATATTACAGTTCTGGTCAATTGCCGCTAGTAGTTTTAAATCAATTTTGTAGAGTAGTAGCTCTGCATACAATGGCTCGTTCAGGAAGAGAGATACGATTGAAGCGGTCTGAAGCACTAGACCGAAGCAACCATTTACATAATGCAACCATATGCAACCATGGATGCAGACTGAATACTCGACATGACAATCCATTCTCAACCGAACCACAGAACTGTTGAAGTTGCCAACAATAGCGGTTCATGTTGCCTTTGGAATGATTTGGAGGCAAAGGCACCAAAGATCTGGAAACGCTTGCAGACACATTTGGGGCAAGCGATCCAATATTTGGTGCTGATGTTAGTGGCTCCTTGTCTTGGAGAGTGCCGAATGCATGCAGTTCTTGTAGAAATTCAGTACCTTCAAAGTATTGTCATGTATTGGAGGCATAGACGAGTTTTTGAACCTTTTCCTAAAGCTTTTCAAAGGTCAACGTTTTGGTTATTTGATTCGCTCAGTTTTTGGGCTTTGTCGCTCAGGTCGCTACCTATGCGGCGTGTCCTTTGACAGTCTCCTGGGCAAAGGTGGTTGGCTATGGGGAGGACCGTGCCACGTATGGGGTGGAAGCCGTGCAAAAATCAACGCAGCCACGGGACTTGACAGTCCTTTCGTACGAATGAGGAAGTTGCAACACAGGGATGTGCTATGACTTTGCACAGGGGAGTTGCATTGGGAGTTGCTTGGAGCCACAGGTCCCTTTGAAGCCACTGAGGAAAAGGCCTTTGCACCTTTTAGAAATTCCTTCTCACAATTCTGGTTTGGTTGCAATTCTGGGATTCCCAAAGGATAGAATCACAAATCACCAACCCAAACCATATGATTGGTATATTGGTGGAACAGTCAAAAACGCGTTCAATCCCATGACAAATCCCATGACTCCATGAGTAATCAAAGCACTTGTCAGCTGACTTGTTATACTTGGGCTTTGTGGATGTTTGTGGTAATTGCATGCAAGTTCTTTTGCCATCCTTTCTCCTTTCATCGATGTTTGTCGGTTGTGCGCCATTGAGCTGTTCTGTGGAGGACGGGCTGCCTATCAAAGGTCGGCCCTTCAAGGAAGGTTCAGTCATTGTGGTGTCTTGGCATCTTCTTGCAAGTTGCCATTTGGTGACCGTAGCCTCCTGGGATGTTTGACGTTTGGATGTATAGGGAAACTGTGGGTTCTATGTTTTCAACCAGCTTTGGTTTATTTGTTTAATAAGGCTGCCATGGTACAATTTGCCGATGATACGTGAAAATTGCATGGAATAGGAAAAGCTCATGGTGGACAGGTTACCCCTTATTCGCCCATATGCGTGCAAAACGCTGAAAGTTTGCTTCAAGATGACTGAAATGCACAACACAACACGTACCTTATACATCTTTGTACCAAGGCTTCCTGGCTCCTGATTTGTACTGTTGGACTGTCCCTCTCGTTTGCCTCCGGTGGAATGAAACATGTGAGGCACCCGTCAGTCGGAGTGTATGTATGTCCAAACTTTGCTGGATCAGTCTGTTTTCACTGTGACTGGGAAACTCTATAGGTGGTAGACTTCGGCTGGGTTCAAGTACCCAGAGAGTTTCCAGTTGGTTTCGGAGATTTGGGGATGGTGAATTGTGAAGACATTGTGCTTTATAGCATTTCTGGATCTTTCGGGTGACCGATACAAGCCATCTGAAGTTCTAGGTTGGATCGCCAGTGCTACTTAGGATACCTGGCCAAGCACTCGATCTTTGCCCCATCCAGCCTCAAGACAAAAAAATACACATTCCATTTTCAACAGGGCCGACTTGGGTTGATGCATAATATGCATATCTACAGTAAATCAATTTCGTCCTGTAACAAACGTAAAGTTTTTTGAAACCCGAATCTGACTGGCTGCCGTTGTTGATATTAATGGGGAGCTCAAGCTGCACAGAACCCAAAGTGCAATTCTATGCAATTTTGGCCGTGTGTCAAGTTCAAAGGTGTGTGTTGTCCTTTTTTTCGACGGTGTGCGACGATTGGTTTTTTGGACAGGCAATGCTTCGACCTGCAACACATCATCATTTTCGCTCCTGCGGGCATTGGCTGGGCTATGGCAGATGTTTGCGAGGTTCTGGCCGTGTCCAGAATCGACCCGGCCACCTACGGCGTGTTGTCACAGGTACGGGGAGATGGTCACTTAGATGCTTCAGACTTGGGAGGTGCCACTAAGCATCTGACAGCTACATCTCAGTCTTCTTGTTTTTTATTCTCATTTTTTTTGGATATATTTAGTCATGGCCCTGATGATTTGTCCAAGCATCATCCGTGTGTGGGGGTGTGAGGAAGATGTTTGTAGCAGGGGTTTATAGAATATTATCCAACAGATTAAGGCAAGTGACAGGAATCATGGATAGATGCTCCCATGAACTGGAAAAGAAAGATCCGTACCACTCACAATATTAAGTCCAGGAGACTTATTGTGCCCAAATGATCTTCTTTGGAGGTTCATGTGTGAAAGTTAGTTATTTGATGGATGACAAGAAAAGCGCTGGCACATGCCTGCACTAGAATATTTGCGTGAACGGTAGAAGGATCCTGTCCATCAGAAGCTCTGCGTTGATGGGATTCTGATCATCACATGGGAAAAGCAAGTGTCACAATTGTAAATATCCGAAAGGCAGAATCATCGTTAGTGCTGGGCAACTCTTTAACAACTTTCGTTGCTCCGTCCCTTTGCACCTGCACAGGGGCGTTTGCTCTCCAGTGCAGCAGCTGGTTGGATAATATGTGGCGCGTGGCAGACGGGCCAGCAGTGGGGAAACTTGTCTCATCAACGTGTGCGAGCCACGGGTGCTCCATTGTGTCAAAGACCTCCCGAACAACGGAAGCCTTTGCGATTTGTGATCTTCGGGAATTTGGGTGGTAGATATGCCACTGGTTCTGGAACATCCAAGTTAAATACCTACTTGTACATTGATGTCGCTGCTCTACTTAGTCGATTTGTTTGTTCATATTGAATTTGAATAGCCCTTTGTTGTATGTGATAATGTGATACAATGTGATACAATTTCATTCTTTGACACATGGCATACTGGCATACTGTATTGTTTGATTCGTTTGGGGGTCCTTCCTGTCGGTCTCAGGGTCTTTAAGAGATCCATGAGATCCATGAGCTTCTAGATGCGCTTTTGGGACTCTCCATTTTTCTCGAGAAATCTCACCACGACATATCTACATATAGTGATATATAGTATTTCTATAGTGATCAATATGTGAATCTTAAGTTCGATGGGATGAATTCGGCTCCGAAATAATTCCTTTCATGATCCTTTATGATCTTTATGATCCGTTGTGAGATGTTTCAATATGTTTATATCAGGCAGTGAATCTAAAGGGACATTTGGCTCCGCTGTCTCCTCTGTCTCGCGATCTCGTTGGTGCAAAGAGCAGCTCAGGAATATTGGCATGTTTATCGCTCATTTGTATGGCATACTGAGTCTTGTCTAAAGTTTACAGAGGGCGATGGATGTGCTGTTGGCACCATCGTCCCCATGATGTGATTGCGATGGAAATGCCCCAACGAGAGTCAAGAGTGCGAAGTGGTGATGCTTGAAGTCTCAAATAATCCAAAACCATCACATACTCCGAGGGGTGTTGTCAAGCTGGTTACGTTTTCTTCTTGAAGGATTCTTTCTGGGATGATGTCATCTGGGAATCTTGTGCAATAGCACGTCGACATAGTTTCAGCGAAATGTCAATCAACTGCTGGACATCAACACTGCCCACTTCTTGAAGCCATCCAGCATGTTACATATTCTAGTACACAAATTGTATTACCAAAGACTTCGCAAACGTCGGAGAAATACTCTACAACCACACATCATCTTGTATGTTCCAAATGTCTCACTTTTTTTTTGACTTTTTTCCACGTTTGGAACAGAGAACAGATCCCTCGAGGCCTGGTACCAGACGATTCACGGCCGAATGCCGAGCGGCTTTTTGAATGGCGCGTGCGGCAGGTCGTTTTCGTCTTGAGGGAAAGGGCTCTGTAGGCACAGAGTTTCCAACATGCTACCTCGTGTTGCTTCAGTTTTTCTTAATCACTCTTTGATGCCAATGGGTAAGATGCAAAGGGTGAAGAAATGCAAAAGAATGAATGAAAGAAATGACTGGTTTGCCACAAGATTTCGCCAGCATGAATAAAAGTTCCGCAGGACACTTGGTTGACCGTGGATCGCTTTCATACTCCAGAACCTGAGGAGATGCAGTCCAGGTATGGTGAAAACCGCTTACCAGTAAAAACCATCAGAATCCTACTTTCAACAAAAATTTATATACCATATATTCACTCATTTTCTGATAGCCTCGTTCAATTTAAAGTGCATTGCGTATCATGAAGTCTTGAAGGTGAGGCACATTTGAGCACTGATCAATGTATGAAATTGATAAGAAAGCAGAAACTATTAAGGCGTGACAAGGATTGATGCTATGAGAATCTTCTCAAGATTTGTTTCACCGATAAGCCTACCTTGGCTCGCTCTGTTTTGGACTTTCATTGGAAGAGTAATCCTGGGACTTCCCGAGTTTGAACCAAGCTTCGGTTTGTAGGAGCACCTCATGGGAGGCGTTTTTGCAATGGCCAAGGTGGGAGGGATTGTGTCGAGAACAAAGCGTTGTCGCCATGGCAGTAGAGACAGGTATAGAAAAATAGCATGCAAAAACATGCAACTCCTTAACCAAACGCATGAAAATCACTGCGTCGCATCTAATGGTCTATATGCTTTTGTGGGTCACTTTGCCATTTCAAATTAATTTAGCTTAGCCCGGTGTCCTCCCAGCTCCTTGAGATGATTTGATCGTGATTTGTATTTTCCTGTTTGGAATAGCAAAACTCGAGAGACACCAGACGTTGAGAACATCTTGTGGGGTTCTGGATGTTTCCGCTTAAGGCAAACCAAACTTCAGATGGGATTGAAGGAAGAAAGCGAGGAAAGAAAGTAGGAAGGAACGAAGGGCAAGCAAAAAAGGAGGAAGTCAGGCACAAGGAAAAATTGCAGCCCATCAGAAGAGAAATGGATAACATCTAAGACAGCTAGGAAGGAGGGAAGGAAGCAAGGAAGGAACGAAGCGGAAACGTGATGGCCTCAAGGGTAACAATGTAGTTACTTCAATCGTTTTTTGATCTCCAATATTTTGTTTTTGATCCGTGGGTTTAGTGTGATGCCACCAGAATTTCGAGGCCTTTTCCCATGAGGCTATGGGTCAATTTTCTTTTTGGTCCTGATTCAAATTTCGTTTTTGATGTATGCTATGTTTTCTTCACCCACATCCTGTCAAGTGGTTGCCGTTTGGTGGCTATGGCCCGTTTCAGAGAATGTTGCGTGAGGTTCGCTTTGGAATGAAAATGTTTCATTGAAAATGATCATAAAACTGATCCCCATGTTTCGCAAAGTTTGCTCCAACTTAAAGCAACATCATTTCATGGGTGATCCGATGATCCCAGAATATGGGGAAAGTCTATTAGTTTGAAGACAGGATCCCACTGACCATTTCTATGTTTTGTTTTGAAAGTCCTCCACGTCAACAGGTGACTTTGTCAGTGCTTTGCAGTGTGGCTGGGAAGCAATTTGGAGATCCGTGGCGATTGCTCGAAACCGCAAAGCGGATGACAAAAGACTCGAAACTGAATGGATATGATTCAGATATGATGATATGATGCTTCAACTGCTTATAAGCTTTGAGATTGAAATTGAATGTGACTGTTTGAGCATGCAGCAGACAGTTTAAAAACACCGTGCCTGCCGGACAGTGCATTGGAGAATGCATTGGTGTTGCTGATTCAAATGAGTTTACAATAATGTGATATTAGTTAATGATATAACTCTATACAGTACATGGTCTTTTATGATTTGATATGGTCTATGGATGATGCACTACATAAATATATATATATATATGTATATCTAATTTAATACAAAACATCATGCAATTATACAGTTAAAACGTACAATTGCTTACTTTGCTGTAAGTCACACGGTACGTAATTGTAGCATTTTCCAGAGGTTCAAACAGTGTTCCAAGGATCCCATAATTTCAACAACAATTTTCTTGCTGAATATTCATTATCGTAAGATATACTTAGTAAAGTAGGGCTCCAATTCACCAGCTAGTCAAGGGAGATTCTCAATCAGTCTTGACCACTCAGTTGGTGACTGGCACTCCATTGCGAGAACATCGCGTTGACCTACTGTAATTGTTCCTGCATAGATCCTTTTTGTGTTTCGTTTAGTCCTCGATATTCCTTCAACTCCGCAAGAAGCTAGCAAGAGATGCCACGTACTGTGTTTGTTCTGCTGCATTCATCCCCCTGTTCGCAGAGCAACTTTCCACCATGTTTGCAAACTTCTGAAAAGGTTTGATTCTCACCAAGAGGTGGACCAAAACAGAATCTTCCCATCCGAATTCATTTTTTGGGGCATACTTGGTCAAAGGATTTGAGAAAAAATCAGACAACGATGCCCAAGCTGCTGCTGACCAAGGTCTACGTGGAGACCTGTTTCAAATCCAGTGGGGCTCATCCGATGCGTTTGCACGTGCAGATGACCCAGGTTTGTGTGGGGAAGTGTTCAGATACGGCTATGGCATGATTGCCGCTTCGTGGGAATTATTTTTGTTTCTTCTTTTCATTGTTGTTCTTTGTTCAGAAGATTTTGTATTCCAAACATTTACTGCTTCAGTCTTGAAAGATAGCACAACTGAAAAATACGGGGAAACTACGAACTTGTGCCAATTGCAATTTCCCGGTCAATGCCCAAGTCTTAGAAGCCTTCCCAAAAAAAGAAGATTTTGCACCTTTCATCTCTTCACCGGGACTACCTCTTGGATAAAAATACATTGACATGTGGAGGGAATTGACATGATTGAAACTGCAAGAGAGATCAAAGAGGAAGTCTATGGGTAAATATCATGAAATCTCGTTATATTCAGTTCGGTTCGGTGGAAGACGTTTCTTAATTTTGTGAATCCCTTCGAAATGCCTGGCATTCTATCGCATTCTCAACAGATCTCAGTCTCTTTGAGATGAGGTAACCCCTTCACAACATCTCCAGGTGTCCTTTAGTAGCATCATCGCGGCATCGACGGGGTATCTCATGATATGCCTCCTACAACACGAAGACCCAACGCATTTCTTCAGCACCTTGGCTTCCAGGAAGTCCTGCGAAAGAAAGTAAGGTAAAATGAATTCAGGTACAATCAGGTACACATGGTTATTCAACATTTTTCAACTCCTTAATGTTGTTCCTCTTGTATGGAATTACCCGGCCTGAGATGTACCTTGTCAATTTGCATCAAATCACCTGAATTGTGGCAAAGGCATCTTACAGAGATCTATGCTCAACTTCTTGAATGATCATTCCTGGAATTCTGTGGAAAAGTTGATTGAATTATAGATGACCATAGAAAATTTGGGCAATTTCAACTAACATAAAGCATTCGAAGTGAAGAGTCCGCAGTGGCATGAACCAGATGACGCCGGCGGCGGGCATCGTTCAGCCTGGTTACTTCAGAGCAGTCGATGAGCGGTATTCTCTAGGAAAATGCCCCTCAACTCTTCCACGAAATCCCACGAACAAATGTCATAGGTTGCATTTGCTTCAATTTCCACATGTTTCTTCCTCGCGAGCGCATGATCTAAAGCTATTCCCTGTGATGTCTAGTTTGTGCAAATGGGAGTCGGTTGATTTCACTGAAGCAGAATGCCCGCTGACAACCTTTGTAGCAAACCTCTTTGCCGGAGCCAAATCAGAAAAACTTCACACAGAGACTTGACAAGACTTGGAAAGGCTTGATTCAAGACTTTCTCTACCTTCTCTTATATTCTCACAAAGGTATCCGAGTATGTGCAAGTACCGGGAACGCGTCAAATTCAAAAAGGGTGAAGTTCAATCAGCTTCCAGCCGTTTCTCTCTTCGTCGAAGCATGATACTGGACATTCTGATGATACTAATACTGATTGGTGGATCCCCACGAACGAGAAAGTGTGAATCGCATGCATAGGCATACGTATGCTAAATAACAGTGTTTGATACATATGATACGGGTTGTTGCCTGTAAAACTTGCATACAACTTGCACAAGAATTACGTAATTATCTTGATTACATATATGCATAGATATGTTACTGTGCAATGATATCGAAATAGGCGAAATATACAAAAATAAAAATACAAAAAAGTATTGAATGTCATTTTGGCTGTGAATCCTCTCTCCGAGTCTCCAGGTGGGCAAGATGGGTCTTGGACGCTGCGGACGCTGGCTGTGGCTGCGATGTACTGTTGGAGAGAGTGGAGCCTTGGTGACGGCTGACAGAATCGTTGACGAGATTGCTGACGGTTATGCGAGCACTATATGTTGCTATACAGTTTTTTTCATTTTTTTTCTGCTTGTTTTGCTGTCGGGTGACACGTGATGTGACTCATGATATGAAGTGTTGTAATACATGATCACCTTCCAATGGGTGGTGTTTAAACCCTCAGGAGTTGCTTAATTGCACCCTTTCTAGGGTCTAGTGATACATGTCTAAGAAATGCTAATAGACGCCAAAGCATAATGATACTGTCACAAGATCAGAATGGAACAGGATGAACTGGTAGTGAAAAAGTCACTTACAGGAGTCATTTCAAGACATGCCTCAATCGTTCATATGTAGCCGTAGATCAAAAGTGATCTAGTGATCTATGCATTGAAGAAGTGCACATAGTGGGACATACACATCTTTCCGTTTGCATCCTGATTTCCCTGATGAATCTCTCAAGTCCATTCAAATGCCATGTCTGATGTGTATAGATGTTCTCCTGGGGTAGACGGTTGGAAAAACCATGTTGGTATAGTTGGAGCAATTGTACTCGGAAGATGTTGAACGGTCATTTGCTTTGCAGAGATGGCACCTACGTCGAACCTAACAAAGATTGCGTACTGCAAACCCAAACATGACAACCAAAGAATTGGGCCTCCACTACGGTCAATGAACGTACCGACACACCATCAGCTATTCACTTAACAGTGATCCATGCCCAGTTGCCCGTCTGAGGATATGCAGCCTTTGTGTAAAGCACTTTGATTCTTTGGTGAAAAACATTTGCAATGCTGTCTCTTTGGTTGCCTGGCTTGGAAGACGTATTGGTTGGGGTCTGGATATTTGGAGATTTGGATCTCACGATCAAATCACCTAAATCAACTCTATTTAGTAAATATGAACCTTCGGGAGTTTCACTGACTACCACTACTCAGTCAGTCTTGAATCTTGTCATTTCGTAAGTACTTGTTACTTGCAGCACTTGGTTAGTATTCCCAACGAATGAACCATGAGGCTGCAGTATCTTAATATTCTTTTTTTGGGTTCATCCTAATCCATGAATGAGAAATTTAAGTGTTGCACCTTATCTAGATCATCCTAAAGGGTACTATCTCCTTTTAAGCACGGTATGACGTATGGTCGGATTCCTTAGACATCCTACACTTGGATGCAGTCGGGCCTTAGCTCAATGTGCTCTCTCTTCATTCCGAGGGGATTTGCAGCACAGCTGAACTCACAAGATTCAGCGCAGGTAAGAGATTCCACATCACAGGAATTGGTGAACAGAGCAACTTGCCGAACCACGGAGACCATACGCATAGACCGCGAGGTTGTGACCTACACCTTCACCGTGGCGGCGCGGGAGACCGACTTTTCCATCTTGAAGGTACGGTGGATATGGCAACAATATAGTCATATTAGCAACGTATGGTATGACATGGTAATTATGTAATATTGGTAGTATGATATTGATGATATTGTTTAAAGATTGGATGTGTGACAAGGAAGTCCATCCAAATCCGTAATTTGAGAATTTGAGATTGTTTTGTGGTTCTGGGGTGCCAGAAAGCTTGTTTGAGTGAGATAGTTTTGGGTGTACCGCTTGGAACTTGGAGCGTTGAGGCAATGTTGTTGGTGGCAATCGTTCTGGAGGTGATCAACTATTGCTTTACCCGTCGTGACTTGGTGAACTTTAAATCAGAATTTTTGATCGATTTTCAGAAGACCAGTTTGAAGGTCATTCCAAACACCCAACATAGCTAGGCACTGGTAAACTTTCTTCCCCTTACAGAACCCAAAGCTTGCATGTACAAACCATATGACGGTGTGATTGCAGCTTATAGTGTGGATAGCCCATCTGCTGTATATAGTTAAACTATGTTAAACTCTATTGAACATCATGTTTTTGGAGGGATCATTAGCCCTTTAGCGAAGTAAGATCTTCAATTGTGGCATTCTTTCCTTCAGGAAAGTCACTGGAATAGAAGGAGAAACCGAGAAACCTGAAGACACACACCTAAAGACAGCTAGAAAAAGGGAAAAAACTTAAAGACAAATCTAAACCAAAAGACACAGAAAAAGCTAAGAACAAAATAAAAGATGAATTGCCTACCTCTGGCCTTCAAAGAATGCCCTAATTTAAGAACTTACTAAAACGTTTCTATGAATTTTGTATATATTTTCAGAGTTGTAGCAGTCACCCACTTCGAGGATCATTCCAATAGATTGGCGAGTGGTTGTCTCCCATTTAATCGAAATTTTAGGAAAGAAGGTATCGATGACTCATACCCCTGATGCCAATACTTTTTGCTTATGTTTTAAGTCAAGGACCATTGGTGAAGCTGCCTAGCCCCACAATTGCGTGATGACCAGAAACCCAGGCACGCCAGCACCAGTGGATTTACCCGCAAATGAATATGCAGCGCTGCTTCCGAAAGAGGCTTAGACTTCAGCGTTTTTCACAGGCGATGACATCAGCATTGATGTCTTGACCTGGGTAGAGCTCCGTTTTTTTTGGAGACCAGTACACTTTCCAAGAGCAGACATGACAGAAAATTATGTGAATTCCAAAGAGGGAGCCTTGTGATACTTTTTGTCCAAACCTTCATGTCCTTGGTCTTCCTGCTTCTCTTTTTCACTTTTTCACTTTTACACTTTTGCCTGTCATCTAGAGAGCGGGCATTTCCCTTTGCTGCGACTAACTTTTCAGACAATCACCAAAAATGTGGGCAAAAAAACTTCCAATGTGAAAATAGCAATTCAAAATTCCTGAAATAGTTTCTGAGAATATGTTGCGTTTCGCAGATAGTGACGTAGAAGATAGCTTTGACTTGGGGCGCTTCAGCCCCTCTTCCGCGACCCTGACATCAGCGTGACATGGGCGGAAAGGCAAAGCCACCAGAAACAAACACTCACACTTCTACAAAAGAAGACTTCTGAAGAAACTGGTCAAAGATTCACATATAGGATTTCAAAAGTGTTTCTATCAACGCATTTAGGGGGTTTTGTATCAGAATTTCATGGTCGCCCAGGCGAGGTAGATATTGTTTTTCTTGTTCTGACAGCACCTGGACCTAGCCACACATCACACATCTTTGTGCATTTATGGGATGTCTAGATTTGAAGTTTGTTCTTACACGCCAAAGAGCAGTGCATCATAATACATTTCAATACATATTACATTTTTGTTTATTTGCTGTTTCCCCTGGGATTGCATCAGAAACAGCTTGAAAAGAAGCTACGTTGACAACGAAACATATGTCTGAATGTTTTTGTCTTCGATTTGAACCTGGCGGTTATCATGAATGGCAGTATTGCTCATATTATAATCCCTAGTGTTAATGTGGATTATCTCCTTGTTGGGATACCTGGAAATCATCCAAACATCCCACAAAGCTGTAATTTGAATTCCAAATCGTTTTTGACACTGCTCAAGTGTGTTTTCTGAATCAAGTTCCTTGCACGGCCTTTATAGATATCATGGACCATGGATTTTTCATGATCTTCCATCATCCTGGTAAAATCTGGGCAGGCTGCCCCAATGCCTCATGTCACAGTCCGTGCCCAGCACGGCTATTGCCGAGTTTCTTAAGGTCTAGCTATTTGGTGTCCTGGGTTCATCTTCACGAAAAAAAAAGATGAATTGCTGAAATGTTTTTTCAAATACCTCCAATTGAGACCTCACCAGAAGCGATTGGCTCCGGTAGATGAAAGATTGTCGTTGATACCACACAGGACGTTAATGGGGAAACTTCTGTCTTTCGATCTGTATTTACTCGTAGTTTGTGATTCAAACCCTGGTATCCATTTTCAGTCATGAAGACTTCTGTGTCGAGTTTTCGTATATTCTAATTGGAGATGTACAAATCAGCTTCATCCGCAGATATTCTGCCATTCGATGGGGCCGTCCGACCTGTTGTGAGTGAAGTTGTCCACCCCGAAACGGAAACATTATTGACAATGAGGCAACCATGTTGCCCAATATTTTGCATAAATCAAACTCATGTCAACTATAGACAAAATCAATTGAATATCCTTTGCAGAACCCTGAATGCAAACCTTCACAACGCTAAGGTATATAGGAGTTCTTACTTCTAGTAAGATGTCTTGTTTTGTCATGTGCGTCATTTCTTCCCAAGGCAAAAAGCATACACGCAATTGTGCTTGGGCTTTGACCTCTCCTTAGATGATCCTGTTTGATCCTGGACTCCGGAAGCTTTTTTAGATTCAGACCATTTATCCATCCACTAAGAAAAGAAGACTTGAAGGCTCAGACGTTGGGATGCGGAAAAAAGGGCATAGACAAATTCTCAAGCCATCAAATGTCATCAAAGGCTGAAGTTCGTTCGAAGATGTGGAGGGTTGGCAACATGTGTTTTCAAAGTGCTTTTGGGGAGAAAGACTGGCACGTCCACGTACATGCCAAACCAGGAGCCGAACCGGCAGGACGATTTATTCACTTGCGCAGTTGTGAGTAGAGGTGATTTGAAGCACAAATTATGTCATGTCTTTACGGTTTGTAGATGGGTGCTTGGGACCGACGAGACGTTGCCGCAACATACATCCTCAAATCAAATTCTGAACTCTCCAGTGGAGGAGGTGCGTAGTTAAAGCCGCATTGGTTCTTTCTACCTTGGCATGCCGATAGACAACAAAATGCTCAAAGACAGGCCGATGACAGATCTGCAAGCTGGACACATGTAATTAGATGGTGCAAAAAGGGTTGTTCCCCCCGAAATCATTCTGAACTATGAAGTGAGCAGGGTCCGATCTGTACATCACTATGGGGACCACATGTGGATTCACGCTTGGATATCTTGGATCTAGGTTTGCCCTGAAGAAGCTTGAGAATCTTGAGATTGTAAGTGCACCAGTGCACCCCACCAGTGCCAAAGCTGTGTTCGTTTGCAACATTTGTGAGCCGGATCAGCCAACGTAGCCATGGTTCGAAACTTGAACTTGGCGGAGGCGCCATGGTCATGTCCACTGCAACACACTGCAGCTGGTGGACACTTGCTTTTCATGCAATACTCTCACACTGCGGGGCATAGCTCATGAATCCTTTTCCGACTGGGTTTGCACAAAACTGCATCCTGGCATCCGTATTAAATTAGAGCTGAGTGCAAAGCACGCTTTGCCATAAAAAACATGATCACATAATGTCACATAACAAAGCCATGTATGTTTGTTGGCGTCCATTCTGAATAGGAAAGCGAATACGCAACACTGCAAACCACGCTGTTGGAAGTTGTGGTACTGAATTCAAGGTTCAAGAAAGGATGGGGCTGTTGCTTTCTGGTCTTGAGAATAGTTTTGTAGTGGGAGGTTGGAGTTTGGCTTCTTGAGGCCTTGTACGAATAATTAAGCTTATAAACATACGTATAATATAACATCTCTACAGCTTTCCTTGAAAACTGCCCCGTGAGGCCTAGATACGCATAATCAGTATGTCGTTGTGAATCGGATTTTCATCAAGCCTGTGCAGGAAGTGTGTTGGGCGCCAGTCAACCACATTGCGCGCTTCCCGCGCTTTGCGCACGCCTGGTCCCCTGTGGACACAGCATGTGGCATAGAATGGCATATAGTGGTAGGTGGATGTAACAGCTGTAGGCAGTAGGTAGACGTTTGTTACATTGCTGTGGGCTTTTGAAACTTGAAATGTATGATGACTCATGCTTTGGAAAATCCTTTGAAAGAGACGGGAATTTTGGAGAATTTATCGAAGTCATCATAGACCAAAACACGAGTTGAAACAAATTGCTACGTAAAGAGTATAGCAACAGTGGCAGTACTTGTACACCCGCCATAACTGTATCCCAAAGTAGGTTAGTGAGCTAAAATCCCTAAGATGTTTGTTTCAATGCCAAGCGAATCCCAACAAATCTTGAATCCAGTAGATCCATCATACAACGACTATCATGAGAGACAAACAGGGGCAACGCACTTTGAATCCTCAATGGAAGATCGAAAGCCCGAACACATCCGAATACAGTAGATCCTTTTGATCGCTCCTGGGTGGGGAACAGAAATCCCACAAGTGAATTGAATAGATTGAATAGTGACCATGACGTCCCATTTATGAGTCCCAACAGGAAAGAGAGAGAGAGAGAACAATTTGTTTTGCCATCTTTTAGCATGTTTTGCCTGTTTGTTAGAAAATAGTGAGCTGAAATCTCTTCAATTTCAGGTAGGTGCACTAGTCATCACTAGCCGCTAGCCTTGTGTAGAGAAGTTTTGTGATGCGTTTGGAATAAGAGACGTCCCCTCCAACGATCCATCTAAGCGCCTGAGTGCAGTCTGTGAGGCTGTAGCTTTTGAAGCACCGAAAGCACCAGGTTGGGGAGGGGCCCTCCGGTTTGCCGTGCAGAGTGTAAGTTCGGCTAATAAAGTCTTGCAAACCATGGCTGATTTACGCCAATCCCAATCTATAGGATTTGTGGATCACGTTCGTTTCGGGTGATTGAAGGTTGAACTCCAGACAATAAGTTTGAAAAAAGTAGTCCCTTGGACATGATTGAAATAGATGTCCGAAGGCTTGAGCCCATTTGGACGTTGTGGAACAAACGTACGCTTGTGTGCATAGCAGAAATCAGGTAAGCAACACTATCAAAATATGCTGCAATAATTTGCAGAATTTTTCCAATCCAGTGTCTTTGAGGAAGGCTGGACCATTTAATGGTGCCAAAAAGGTTGAAGGCGCCCACATAGATTCTGCTACCTGTGACTTATATGAGTGACTTGTGGTGTTTCCAGTGTTCACGAGGAGCAAGTAGAGTTCATCATTCCCAACACATAGGAAAGACTTGGAAAGGGCTTGTTCACCTGGACATTGCAGGATTCTGCTTGTTGGCTGATTTGGCTGATTCTTACCTAGGTGGTTTGTTGGAACCCACATCAGTCATGTCGTGGGTTCAAGCTTGAAGCGAGAAGGATCGACAGCAGCCACCATCGGAGTGGAGTGAATTTTTCCGAGGAGTGTTGTCATTTCTGAGATTTTGCTGGTACGAGCAACCACCCTCTGAAGCCCGTGATATCGTTATAAAACTATCCATGCGAGGCCCCAAAGAAGCGGCAGAGATCGATGAGTTAGCCGCTGACCTTGTGGATGGGCGGTGCTAACATGCTGACGAATTAATCTAGACATTGATATGGATACAAGTGGACCGATACTTGAATAGATACAATTAGATAGAAGATAGATACGAATAGTCCACTGCACAACTTTTGAATTTTTCAGTTTGGGGATGAATACAAGTCACTGTGGAGTTAGTCACGTCACCCGAAAGGTTTGAAATTTTCGAAGCGTCGCTTTTCAGCTGCAAGGATTGAATTCCAAGTCACGAAAGCTGGGCAGTCCCAGCTGGAGTTTCCTCTTCTTTAGCAGTATTAGGGGACGAGATTTCCAGTAGAATTGATTCTTGCACTGTTTGGGGTGGGGGGGTGCGGGGGGGTCAAACTGTGGAAGAATCAATCTTTTTGCTGGGGAGGGGCGTGGGTGTTCGCAAGGGTTGATCGTACATAGCCCCACCATATCATCATCATCATCATCATCATCATCATCATCATCATCATCATCATCATCATCATCATCATCATCATCCTCAGGCTGTCATTCCTTCCCCCCAGCTTTCATCCACCTCTTCACTCAAGTTTTTCTCTATGACTGTATGGATTCAACGCATTTCAACACTATGTTTGAGCCAAGCTGCTGCCTTGCTTCTCTGGGTATAGCTCATGCAACTACTATATACGGATGTAGGTGCATATGGTATACCCATCAGTTCCTGCTACAAGCTATACTAGCTATGCGATAGCGCAACCTGAGAGATACACAGATGTCTGCCGCCACCCAAACAAAGGCCAAACAACAGGACTTCCTTGGACACGAAAGCGACGAGGAGAAGGGGACTCGGGAACATCCAACCGTCCAACCGTCGAACAACAATGAAGGGAATTCAGATTTATTAATACAGTATATGATGTAACGATTATGCAATATGATCCATACTGTTGACCGTATGGTAATTGAATGCATCAAAATCTCAAGTCTTCCAAGGCCTTCCACCATTTTAGCTTGCCTCGAAACACTTCTCAATACTTCCACTAGTGGGTGGTTCTCAAGCGGGACGTCATCATGACAGTGACCCTGAAAACGGCATATTGATGCTTTATATGGTTGGTTTCGATGACTGTTTGTTTGCGAGTGTGACAACTAAAGTGTTATGACAAGAGGCATTGGCAGCATTTAAACCTGTATGATTTCAAACAGTCAGAAAGGGTATGCGTTTGCAAGGATCGTCACAGGGGCAGAGGCCAGGTCATCAGCATGCAATTTAATGCAATTTATATATCACTATATCATATTAGATATAGGTGCAGTTTCGTAGTGCGCTACAGCCCATCATACAAGATTAGAAAGCACGAGGAGACGCGTATTGATGAGGTCTTCTAAATAGTTGCACCAGCAAGAAGTGCATCGAAGGAAAGATGCGTTCTATGTTGCAGCCGAAAGGCTTGAAGAATGTCGCACTCAAACATTTCTTGGGCATTTCTTGGTAGACTGATGTGCGACACGAGAGATCTCTCATGACGCCCGACAACGATGTCTTTCAGATTCCAGAGCGCAAACCGCACCCTGTAGAGGCAACCGAGTCGATGTTCACGATACCGTGGCCTCCAAAAGCTCAAATCACAGAGTTTCTCCAAGATGCTAAGTCGGTCCAAGTAATGTATGCCATTCTTGAGGCCATGTCATAGAACCCAGCAACTCTGAGGTGCCTGTAAGGCTGAGTTGATATTTTACAGGCACATGAGTGCTTGCGTATAAAGAAGGATATACAAGGCATGAAGGTAGGGAGACCACTCATATCATATCGTGTCATATTGTACCCCCCAACATCATATGATTATGTATAATCACCATGATGTATCATCTAAACTCCTATAAAGTCATTCAATATCAACGTGTGTTGTATAGTATCGCATAGAAGTCATGCAACCTCATATAGATCTTTTATCTATTCCTTGTCATTCTTGGTTTCGTTTCCTACAAGTTTCAATCCCAGGAGATCCTACAAGACATCCAAGACGCAGACGCAGAGCAGCAAGCAGCTGAGCCAGAGGACGGATTTGCAGACCATCAATCCTTCCAGATCTCCAGACCTGTAGAGGATTCTAAAGTTCCAGATGACTTCATCATATTTCATCTTTGCAGACTCTGGAAATCCGTAGAGACCTGAAGTGTTCTATTTTGGACTCGGCTAAGTAGATGGCATCCCTCATATCAATTCAAGTTGGATAGCGAGTCAAGACGATGGGTAAGGAGCGGCAAGCATGTGAGCATATGTGAGCTTTTCCGATCAAACTATGTACAGTCAACTTTGACAAGCAGGAGCCGTTGCCGCCGCCACCGCCACCTCTAGAGGAAGAGGATGGTGCCGGAAATGAGAATACAGCAAGGGACCCAAAGCGTAGGACCCCAAACACAGTCCATGTATTTGGCCAACATATACTAATCTGCCCATAATGATTATAAGTCTGGTGGATTTTGCAATCTTGGTAAGCCTTAAATCCTGGGTGACGGAACGCAACAGGAATTACTTCGATGATGTTTGATTCAACCTTTTGAGTCATATATATATATATATGTACATGTGAGCTCTTTCCAGATGATCCAATGCCAATTATCATCTGAAATCGATCCATCCATCAAATTCAACTTGGTTCGGACATGTAAGCCTCAGAACTTGATTTTCTTGACAGTTTGTTGTGGGGCCTAAGACAAAGGGTGGATATGAGAGTTTCACTTCCTCGTTTGTTCAAGACTTAGGCACCAGACAATATGAGTTGAGATGTTGGGAGTTGATCAAGTCCATATTGAGAGGTATTGATTCAAGTCAACTGAGATTGCTCAACACTCCTGGGACACCATGGATCCTACATGAATTTTACAATTTCAGCTACCTTTTCTTGATGAATCTGAAATTCGCACTCAAAGTTCTGAAGCAGCTGAGAGCCTGCCCTAGCTTGAGACTTCAAAAGTCCTGTCCATGACCACGGTTCAGACTTTGCATCGGCCCCGAGCCAGGAACCACCAGAACCCTTTGATGAATTGGCAGATTCCATGACAGAGGCTGGACGACAGGCTGCAAGCAGTCGCAATCCCTACATACTATATCTCCAAATCAAGTACTATAACATACTATAACAGCACCTTCGTGGCCTGAACAGGTAGTGATGAACCCTGCTGATGTCTAAAGTGAGTATCAAAGAATGATTACAATTGATTACAGTACACTTGTTTTACGTTTGAGTCCAAAGATGCTACTTTTCGGTCTGCATCACAAGGTTGTAATTATTTTCGGGCCCGCCTTTCATCAAAATGTTTTGCAGTCGGCCTTTAAGTATTGGACGATGAAAACCCTGAGCAACTCAGAGTTGCAACTATGAACATTGACATTGCAAGTCTGGGTTGATTCGAATTGAAGGGGACCACACACGGAATCAAGACCACACGGGGAATCAAGCCAGACCTTTTTGATTTGAGATCTTTCGGTGTGTTCTTGTCTCGGAGCTCCTGAAAACAGGCACCCAAAGCGGGCCTTGTGATCTCATTGCCTTCAGGTTCAGGTGGGTGGCCTGTTTTTCCGTAGGTTCGTGGGGTGAAAGCAGGATGAAACAAGACAGGTGATTAGGGGTGCAACTGAAAACTCAATAGATATTGGCATTCGAATTTGTAGACCAACAAGAACCAATCCTCTTGGGTGTGTAGGTGTTGAAAAAGAAAGCTGAGCATGTTTGATTGTCAGGGGATGCAAACAACTTGAAGTTGCTTGCATCTCTTTCTCTCACACAAAGAAACGTGAGGACAATGAGAGCGTCATGTTTGATGGTCGCGCCATGTCTTTTTGAGTTTTGGGAGAGCTGGGCTGAAAGTATTGTCAGGTGTTGGGTTGTTATTTTGAATCATGTTGGATGATTCGATGATCAACTCATTTTCTTGGAGATATGAAAACTGAAATTTTGTGCAGAAATTCCAGGTATCCCAACGCCTCCAGAGCGTGAAGCACAAGTGACCTTTGGCTTGGCAGATTTTGGGGGGCCAAGGCTCTTGAATGTTGCCTATACGCTACAAATGGCAAGCAAAGCAATGTAAACTTTTTAAACATTAATTAGTAGTGTATTTCAATATATCATGATTTAAATACTATACATATACCTATACATCGTAGATCTCATTGCTCTCCACTTATTCTTCTGTCAGTGATTCAATTCTAAGGGAGACCCACTTTGAGCTCGGCAGTGCTGTGATAATCTGAGTTTAGGAAAAACGTCGAGGCTCCGCCATTTGTATAGACCAATCCAGACATTTTTGGGTGATGGATTTGTACTGGTGCACTGGTGCACATGTAGCTGGATACCGGGGACAGTTCGCATGGTTGAAATTGTTTCAGGATGTTGCAGGCTTTTTTCAACCGACCTGCTACGAACCATTCCTATCATCCCTGAAACCCTCACCAGTGCTTGGATATCATCGTAGTTATTTGTCATTTATTTTCACATTGTCGTTATTGTCGCGTTCCATGTCCAAGACATTTGCCGCATTTTCAGGATGGATCGTCTAACCACCGTGGTGGGGAAACTGCAAGATGCTGCGAATACTTTGGAAGGTGGATCCGCTGCCGGATCCTTCCTTCAGGTGCACCTTGGAAGTTTGCCCGCTAAGACATCATGCATGCAGCTTCTATAAATTCTGTGTCAAGAACTTGTTTTACCATTGACTTCAATGCTTGTATATGCAAAACATCGGACTATGCAACGTGAGTTATGCAGAGGTTTCGATTGTTTGTGCATATATTCGGCCACTGACTTTTTGCCGGCGCAGATTTAAGAATTATGCTGGCAAATGAAATCCAACATAAAGGTTGCTAAAACAAGTGCGCATAGGGCACA
Organism: Breviolum minutum Mf 1.05b.01; assembly: GCA_000507305.1. Lineage (NCBI taxonomy): Eukaryota > Dinophyceae > Suessiales > Symbiodiniaceae > Breviolum > Breviolum minutum. The sequence continues at coordinate 89,174 of DF239846.1, forward strand.
ACTCTCACTCCGCAGAAAGTCAAATCTTCTCCAGTTGACTACAAAATAGGAGTGTCCATACAGGATTCGGAATCACCTTCCCATGAAGATGGCCAACAGAGGAAGTCTTAGTAGCTTAGTAGATTATGAATGAACTTTTAGCTTGTGCATGAGTGATTCCTTAATTTTTAATGGGAAAGAAGATGAGAGACCAACACCTCTGCATTTACCCGCAACAAGCTGCATAGATTTGTCGCAGAGGTTTGGATGAAATTCTCCTCTCGTTGAATTTGTTGCAATTCTGCAGGTTGCTCCTCTGTCCTTTGGAGTCCACAGGCGCCGAAACAGGACAGTCATGCGATAAGTTGAGTCCTCGTTCACCAAGCAATCGTTAGGCACAGGTTGCAGTTACTGCCGAATCAAACCTAAAACTCCTTAAATAGGCAGACAATGCCATGTGTACAATTTTCACGCACTCCATCCTTTGAAAAGAGAACCATGAGCTTTGTCAGTGACCGAAATACTCATCAGCCATTTAGATTCCCGTGTGATGGTGGCTTGAGAGGGAGTGACATGTGCTCAAGTGGTAAAGCATGGAAAACTGAATCACCAATTCAATCCAATTCACAAAAGATTGGGCGCCTTTTGCACAGACTTAGTGTGGACAATGATAACATTTCATGACATGTTATCACTACTTTGTTGGATGGGAATCGCGTTCTTTCTGCCAATTTTGATTAATACTGGGTTTTGAAAACTCTTTTAATGTGCTGATCACATGATCAATGCACATATATTAGTAGGGTGAGTAGGTATACGGCATGCTATCATCTCCCTCTCAGCATCAACATCCTCAGACTGAGAACCAGAGCAGTCAATGCAGCGTCAGATACACACACACACACACTTTCACACTGCTAAGGCCTAAGAAATATGTTTTTTATTTTATTCAATCCAAGGCCACGCATGCGTCATTGAAATCTCAAGTGCAAGGAAAATATGGATACTTTCGAGGGACACCTGAAAATTGCTTAACATTCTCCTTGCTCAAAGAGCATAGAACTAGAGGCTGCTGGTCCTATCATACTGTAACTGTAGTGACTTGTAGTTGTTTTTCTGTTGAGCGCTTCATGATCTCGACTGAGTCACGACTCTGTCACCTTTTTGACCTCTAAGACCCATTCCCAACTGGACACCCATTGCCTCGGCTTGCAACAGGTACGGTCAGGCCTTTCTTTGACCACTCTACCGTCAAAAAAGCGCTGACTTGGTCAAGCTGCTTGCAGGAAGGGCGTCATCCGTTGAACAGGAGCAGTATCGACGATATCCAAGGAACAAACATGAACAAACTACAATCTCACAAGTCGTCCTTGTTGCAAGATCGGGAATTGCTTCGAGTGTCTTAGATTCAAAGCGTTGCAGCTAAAGACTTGATCACCTGGCCGTGCCTGCGAATGATCTTGTTGATACTTCTTTTTTGCTTGCCACATGCTCTTTTGCGGCATCAGGAAGTGATCGAATAGCAGAAGCACCGGATGTTTCATGGGTTTCTGATAATTTGAAAAGGTAGATCACTTGATCCCATGTTGATGCCATGTCATCCATTTGCCTGGGATGTGGGATACATTGCGATTCCGGATCAAATCTCTTCCAAATATGTTTCTCCGACAGTTGACCAACTTTTGTTCGGACTTCTTCGGAATATTGGATAAGCTTTCCATCATTGGTCGCTTTGTTGACACATCTGATCATTCCCGAGGCTAGTAAAAAATAGAATGAAGTCTCTCAACATCAGTCTCCATTGCAGCCACCTGAAGTTGAAGAAAGATGCATTAGCTTCGACATCACAAGTGTCATGATCAAGATTAGCATTTATAGAAGACAGTTTGCAAAGATGTAGCAAGCAAGTATTCTCAGTTGCCTCCGAACCTACCTATCATGCTGCCCAAACCATGTACGATATCCCAAAAGGTAGGAAAAGTACTGAATTATACTTGGTTCATGTTCGCTCAATGGGAAACGTCAGTACAAGAAGGTGAATTTGCCAACTATGATCAAGACATATCAAGATGTGGTTTGGGACCCACATTTCAATCAGCCAACTGAGCCCACCAAGCCAGCGAAAGATCAACCAAAAGAATCTGGGCAGACCGCGATTTATCATCGTCCCCCGCCATGACCCGCCCGCGTGGCCACGTCTGGCAACGAGCTGCTGTGCTGGGATGGATTTCCGTGTTCCTTGGAGTCGGACACCAGTTCCTCAGAGAGAAAGGAGTCAACAAAAGTAGTTTGAGCATATATCATGTGACTGTTTATTGGACGGGTATATGATAGGTGTATGACTAATAACATGTACTCGTAATCATCATACATATAATATAAATATGTATATCTTTTGTTTGTGATTTCGGCCCCCTTCTTTCTACCAAGATTCGTTGAAGCACAGAGTTCTTTGGCCTGTGTTGCGATTTTTTTGTCATTGCCACCGTTTTTTGGCTACTAGTGTTTTTTGCAATTGTTCAAAGTCATAAAGTAGCGAATCTCTTTCAATGTATAATTTAGGTTTGCTTGTTCCTCACAGATGGTTGAAATTGTGGTTTTTCAACGTCAAGGTAGAATTTGTTGGAACACAACAGTCACCCTTAAGCTTTTGAGGCATTTTGCTGCGACCTTTGCACAACCCGGTGTCGGTCGACGCATTCTGATGGCAGGAGTGATCCCAATTTCAGGGCCCATCTTTCCATGAGTAAAATGAGTGAAATGAGATGGACATGGAAATTATTTAGGTCCAAATTTCTGCCAAATTTTGGCGTCCGAACTCACATGTCTCGATTGAGAGGACCTTTGGCTGCTGGATTCAGAGCATCTCCAGCACATGCAGAGAATTGGTTGGGAACGCTTGGCAAGATGCGGTTCTTTCGGGAATTCACGGATTGGTGGCACGAGGTTGCATAACACTTTTGAAACTTGCTGTCTCTTTCAAACGGCTATGACATCAAAACTCTGTAAGCAGACGTACAGTATAGGATGTGGTGATTGTTATCCAAAGAATTTTTGCGTGGCTTCGAAAGATGCCAACATGGTGAAACTCTGTCCCTCCCGGATTTTGCGGAAATTGAGGTTCGATGTCATTTGGGGCCTCAAGAAGGATGAACAAGTCATTGAAGGCGAAGAGAAGGATGTGGAGCAGGACTGCCTGAGTTCTGCGCGTCATCCGGAGAATCCACCAGAATGTGCTCTCTCCGGTGGGACCGGTGCAACCACCAAGCCGCTCGATATACTGTTCCTATTTGTTCCTTTGATAAAATGTTCTGTTATACAGCTATGAAGACGGACTTGTTCAGGATATACATGGATATACGATCAATATATATCAATATGATATATTTTGTATAATGTAGATGGTGCATGTCGTGGCACATTATATGTCACTCACCTGTGTTAATACTATATTCAATATTGATGTCGATAAATGTTGTGATACATGATCCACTACTGTCCAAAAATGCCCGAAACTTGTGGAAAAAGTTGGACCCCTTGCCAACGCTTGACACATCTCTCCGCCTATCACATGTACAGTACAACCCTGGTGTTTCTGATTCTTGATGAGATTGCTATCGTGAATACTCATGCATGTTTGCTGGTTCCCTTCACAAAAAATAGAAATAAAAGTACCAAGCGGGCATTTTCAACCTCCGCAGTGACACTTGAATATTGAGTTGCGATGGATTTGTTCAGGATTTGAAGCAGCAACCCTGGATAAATTTCTGGGATCGTGCGCGTCTCATGAATTTAGAGGCACCAATATCGGTCGTGAGGGTTGCCTGTTTCTTGGGAATTTGAGGCATCACAGCTAACATGAAGATTGATTTACGTGCTAGGTATTTACCTCTTCAATGGAAGGCCTCTCACAGTATCAAACAAACCTATTTTACATAACCCGTTCAACAGCTAACCTGGAGACATGATTAGCAAACAAATGAGAGGTAGTAAATAAAGTAAAATACAGTCAAAACTTTGTTTACTAAGCGGGGGTTTCATGTCAGCATGGATGATTGGTTGCTGACTTTGCTCCTGGTTGCATTCATCTTGTTTCAAAGCAAACCTGACCCCAAAAAGTTGGAAAACTTTGTTTACTACCCCTGTACTAAACACTTTGGACTCCTGTAGGGTGCTGCCTTGCCTAATTTATTTTTGAGGTCCAATGAGAAACATTTCTTGTGGTTTTTTGGAGTTGGGAAATCTTTCAACTTAAATGACATTAAAGGAAATGAGAAAGAACTGGAAACTACTTCAAAGGCCAGGAAATGGATGGAAATCTTAGGAAACGGAAGAGTTCGAAAGCTGGACAAGTAGTGATTGAAAATCAAAAGACAAAAAAGGTTGGACGGTCGGACCACTTTATTTATTAGACCTAATCACTTTGGGGATGCTAATTGCTAATTGCTACTCCACACCGGGCAGATTGCCATGTAGTTTCCTTCCACGGGAATGACGTAAACTTGAAATACTTGAGCCAGGCTGTACTGCAGGCAGAAGAAGATACTGTCAAAGCAGAGGAGAAGGTCAGCTTGCATTGCTTTTGCAGTGGTTTCTCGCTGATTCGTGGAGGATACTGAAATTGCTTCTATCTATGCAGCTTTTGAACCCGTCACAGGTAGTCAAAAGGTACCAGTTTCTTTCAGCTCTAGCTTTTCCATCTATAAAGAGGTTGACCATGCGAACATATTCGAAACGTGCCAAATTTGCCACTACTTCGCATTTTACCCGTGTGCTTTACTAATACTCACAGTCATCATTGTCTATGTTCTGAAATTATTCTGAACTAGTCAGTCTACGGGTAGACGTTGCACCGTAGTGACTCGCCATCTCCATGACCCCCGATATCACATAAATTACCATGATTATTAGGAGATACCTTCGCACTTGCTATAACTTTGGTGGAGATTTCCTTATTGCGATGCTGACCCGGATACACATTCACACTCCTACTTCAGAGCCACTGCATCATGGTAGTTCCAACTTTATCCATTGATCGTGCGCATCCCCTTCAATTTTGGTAGGTTGTGGTGTTTCATGCTGTTCCAGGGTTTCTTTAGGCACCTAAAACAGAGAGGAAAATCACCTTCCCAACCAGTCCGGACGCGCAATCGGAGTCGTAGTGAAGGTACATCTTGAATCGTTTCGATCCCTGAGATGGCGACGGGGAATTGCATGGAATTGCGTTGAAATATTTTGAAATCTAGAAACCTGTCTTTGAATCTCTTTAAGCCTTTTGAGTTGGCTCAGGATGTGGAGCGCACGGCCAGCAGAGGGAAGGCAAGCGGATGCAAACAGAGGGTGATGACTAAGACGCCAAAGGTGAGGAAGTTCACATTGACCATAATTGGCAATATATTGAATAATATTGAATCATATCAACATGTTCTAACCATATTGACCTTTGAAGAGTTCATCCATCTTTGACTTGCGTTGATTGCACAGTATAGGGCAAGCTACTTTCAATGTCAGGATGCCATCAAATGCTTTGATAATGGGTCATGAAACATGAATGAGGAAAATTCCTGATTGGCAGGGGCAATCCAACCACGTCGAAGTCTATAGCATGGTCCAAAGCGATTTTCGAAGTTTTTAATTTCTATGATTGATGTTTCACTATTGAACCATGTATGCTTTGTTTATTTCGGGTAGAGTCCATCATCGGCAATGACAAGTACGTGGATATTTGTAGATCACACTGTGAAAGTCTACCTGTTCGGTCAAGGGCAAATCCACGGCCCCCATCCGCCTCCGTTTGCGACATTTTCAGGCCTACCAGCAAGACGGGAAGTACCAAAAAGACCAAAAGCGCCTCAAGGGCTTCACCAAGTTGGCAGAAAAGCTGCGTTTCAGCAGTGAGGAGAGTGGCTATTTTGGAAGCAGATAGTGCAATCACAGCATATGCGCAGCGGACTAAATTAGCGGATGTAAAGAACAGTATTTGGCCTGACATTGGAAATCCGGTTTTTGCATTTCACCTGCAAAACGATAGTACAGTTACAGGCACCAAATGTCAATGCGCAGACTCCACATAATAGATTTTGTCCGTCCCTAATATGTAATATGTATTGTGTATATATGTGTGTATCATGCTTTACAAATATACATATGTTCTTGTAATAATGTGGATTGTATACTGTATTTTCTGATCGGTACTCATCTTGCATGATCTTGCGTTCAAGGGAACTTGTTGCTTTCGACAGGTACAAGTAGGAAGTATTCTGCGGAGGAATTGACCATCAATAGAAATGTCTCAAATGATATGAAATGTATACATGTACATTTGATAGCGTTTGATTATGTTTCATGTCTTTTTGACGAATCAAAGCGCGAAGTAGAAATTCCGACGCTTTTTTGACATTAGTCGAACCCTCAAACTCAATCCTTTTGACCGAGACCTTAACCGGAGCTTAACAAAATTACCACCCAGAGTTTGTTCTACTTATTTGTTCTATTCATTTTGTTCAACAAGCGGAAAGATTATTTGCAAAACTGCGACGGTGGACAACCCCCTGCCCTGAATAGTCCACATGTTTTTCTCATTCTGAGTATTTGAACAGCCACTGTTTCTTGGCTTATAATATTGAGATTTAGGTCAGAATCTATAAGCGGACGATCACCGACACCCGGTGTGCTCCAGGAAAGCGAAGAGCTAAAGGAGCTGCAAGGAAAGTTGCCGCAGTGACGCTGACAAAGTCTCAAAGGTTGCAGCGGGCAAAAATGCGCCGCATGTGCCAAGTTTGAGATGGGTTTCGACAAGGAGCAAGAGCAGAGAGTAGGGAACGTTTGTATGTTGTGGACCAGGATGCTAAGACCAAAGGTGCGAAGGAAGCATTGTGGGAAGGTTCATGAAAGCAATAGACTGGCCTGCGGAAATGCATAATCGCCAATTTCACCATATTCGATTTCGCGTGATCCTGTGATCTATATTGAATATACCTGAATGTACTACTCTTACATACCAACTTCGGCTCTTCCCATTAGAATATGGTGTTTGCAGTCTTCCCCGAAGTGACACCTTGTGATAGCGACAAAATCCAGCTGTTGGGCTACCGTACCAAAAAAATGGCGCTCGCCCAGCTCGTGCGAGAATGATTGATCATCTCAGCATTGCTAAAGCTGTGGACAATCCAGGCGCAAATCCTTGTAGTGAACCGACACCAATGTCCAGGCTGATCCATCCTATGCCCAGAGTGATTTGAGTTGAAAGGCGATGTTCCGCCATAATTATGTTTGCGTGATTGTTTAATTTGGATTTTTGTTCCTTCTGAAATTGGAGCTATATAGATTGCCGTCTTCTGGAATTTGAGCCATATAACAGCTTTTTCCTTCTAAATGTACGCCTTTTTGCTTTTGAAGAACTAAGGGCTGTTACAATTTTTTACATTTGAAACCCGAACATATACATATATATATATATATGTTCCTTTCTTCTGAAACTTGAGCTGTATATGCGCATTGCTTCCTTCTGAAGTTTGGGCTGTACACATCTGCTGCCTTCGAGAAGTCTGAGCCGTATACTGTATACATACACCGTTTTCTTTTGAAAATTTGAACTGAATAAGTTTGTTTCCTTCTCAAACTTGAGCCGTATACTATACACTTTTTTGCCTCTGAAGTTTGAGCTGCATACACTTGTTTACCTCTGATTCTGGAGCTGTGTATACTTTTTTGCTTTCGAAATTTGGGCCATATTATGTGCATCATTTTTTCCAGAAGAAGTTTGAACTGTATAAAATTCTTTCTTAAACTTGAGCTGGATATTGATTTCTATTTGAAATTTTAGTTATATAAATTGCTTCCTTTTCTAGGGGGCAACAAATCGAGAAAAGACCGGACAAGAAGTGATAATGGAAAACTACAAGAGGTGCCAAGAGATAAGAAGCTAGAAGATGATACATTAGAGGACACGAGAGATGGCAGCATTTGTCTTAGAAGAAATGAAACTAGATGAGAGAAGATGAGAGAAGCAGACGTTAGAGGAGATGAGATGAAGATTGAAGTTATTAGATCGAACAAAAGTGCATGAAGTAGACAATAGATGGATGCATGCAAAAACGAAAAAGGCAGTTTGAAGATTAAGGTTTTGATGTTTCTGGTTACGTGCCGTAAAAGTTGCATCGATTAAGCAAAACATAGCTTGAGGAGAGATGAGGTTTTGTGAGAGGCGACGAGGAGAGGGGACGAGGCCGGATGATAAGAGATGATAAGGATTCAAAGGAGAGGGAACAGGTAAGATGCCAGGAGATGAGAAGAAATAAGGGGAATATGAGAAGTAAAAAGCAACGAGGAGAGCGGAAGGATGGGAAGAGATGAGAGCAAAGGAGAGATGATGAGAGAGGAAGAGATACAGTAAAAGATAATGAGGGGGNTTCTTGTTCAATTTTTGGCTAAAACCCGGTGCTTTTGAGCATTTTCACAAAGTAGTATCGACAAAAATTGGCTAAAATTCGGCCTTTCTCATGTCTTTGTCCCCTTACCCGTAACGAAATCATCGAAAACACCGAGTTTTAGCCTAAAATTGTGACATTTGGAAGACAAAATGTTGCAAAACCTCCGAGTTTTAGCCACTCTTTTCAGAGCTGCTTGGTCAATTTTTGGCTAAAACCCGGTGTTTTCCACTAGGTTCCAAAAAGTTGTATCGATAAACATTGGCTAAAACTCGGCCTTTTTGATGCTTTTGTGCAGTTTTTGTGCTTTCAATGGTAACAAAATCGTCGAAAACACCGAGTTTTAGCCAACATTTGGGATGTGAAGAAAGCAAAATGTTGCAAAAGCGCTGGGTTTTAGGCACTTTTTGCAAAGCTGCTTGGTCAGTTTTTTGGCTAAAACTCGGCGTTTTGAACATTTCCAAGAAGTTGCATCGACAAAAACTGGCTAAAACTCGGCCTTTTTCATGTTTTTCTGCTTCCCATGGTAACAAAATCGTCGAAAACTGCGCGTTTTAGCCAACGTTTGAAATATGATGAAGACAAAATGTCGCAAAATCCTTGAGTTTTAGCCGCTTTTTGCAAAGCTGTTTGGTCAGTTTTTGGCTAACCCTCGGAGTTTTTGACCATTTTCGAGAAGTTGCATCGACAAAGACTGGCTAAAACTCGGCCTTTTTCATGCTTTTGTGCTTTAAATGGTAACAAAATCGCTGAAAACACCGAGTTTTAGCGTTAATGTGTCACATGTAGAAGACAAAATGTTTCAAAAGCCCCGAGTGAAGAAGCACCTCCAGGGCGGCGACCTCGTTCTCAATTTCCATTGCATTGGATGCCATGCCCTGCAAGCCGAGCTGTGCAACAATGCAGATTATAGGCAGGAAGAACAAATGATCTAACCGGAACCTGCTTGGAGAGCGAGAATGCAAGGATCGAGGAAATAGCTATTAGCTTCAAATGCGGCTGCGGTGTCCGATCGGTCACTATGCTAAACCAACACCTATGATTGTCATGACCTTAAGTTCCAGTTCAAAACCTTTGCTGCAGCATTCACCAGAAGCAACAAGGGTTGCTTCAGTAGCGGCCAGTGTGTCAAGCAGCCAAGCAATGGCACAAATGTCACATAGCGATGTGTGAAAAAACAGAAACTAAGTTACTCAACCTGTCTGCGTGCTACTATATAGTGAGTGCATTGGGGTCAGCATTTGTCTTTGATAAGGTAACAGAATCTTGCCAAGCCCTCCCTCCGACAGCAAAACATCTGGTCGCATTTTTCGACAGTCCTCGAAACTTCACACCAAGTTGCCATGGCGACTGTGTGGCCAGGCTCTACATTCCTACGGCGGCTGCTACTGTCCGTGCACGCAAACATGTTCAAGGCTCAAACTCTAGAACAGTGCCGTCTGGCAGGAGGCGAGGCAGGCCCTCCACCACGATGCAAAGCTTCTGGTTCTCGCTTGTCAGAAGACTCTGCTCGTGGGCGACATCGTCCGCGAAGTCAATGATCGGTTTCGAGAGATCCTGGTCGCCATCTTCTTTCGGATAACCCCTTTGGCCCACTTCGTTGCCAGCCAGGGTCAAGAATATCATGATGAAAGTCAAAGGCGTCTCAGACAAGCAGCAGGTCAGCACCAGCGGCGAAGGGATCTCTCTGACCAGCGCCGCCGCCCCACTCAATTGCCAATACAAGGGGTCCTTGTCCACTATAAGTACATCGCAACACCACATGCTGTTCCGAAAGGGGCGTGGAGAGACGCAAATCAGTGGAAGCCACAACTCCTCATGCTCATCGTTTGGCCACTTAACCCTGAAATAGTTCTCCTCCAGAAAGGACGGTGGATAGTTTCTTGCAAACAAGTACCAACTGCAAGGATCGGCCACTATCTCTTCCATTTCTGACACGTTTGCGAAGTTTGGAATGAACACCCATTCCCAGTCAGGATGTTGCTGGGCACTGGAGCTGGCCATGACCGCAGGCAGCAGAAGAAGTTTCTGGATGATATATATTGCTGAAACGGCTGCAGAAGGCACTGCTTCAAAGTGTGCAAACCCACCAATTGTAATGGTAAAAGTCATGTCATGATAAGGAACAGAAACGAAGTCACTAAACCTGTCTTCCTCGCATGACGCAGAATGAATTCGGGTCAGAATTCGCTTTTCATGTGATGTAAAGGGCCATACGAAAAAACTACATGGAGAAAGCGTCTTTCCAGTTGCAAAGCATCTTACATGAATGAGAACTTTTGCCGGCAGTTGTTTTTGCGTCCGCCAGCTTTTGTCCGCGCGCTCGCATCACTTCACACTTCTCTTGCCATCAGGACGCAGTAGAACTCTCCGAAGGCTACGCCCTTGTAGAAGAGAGCCGCGTTGTAGTCGCGCCGGTGGAGGTCATCGCAATGGGGGCAGTACCACGCCAGACACTGGTGCGGAGCATATGCATTGTGGTCGACATGGACCAAGCGCAGCAGTTCTTCGTGGAAAGGCGGCCACTCTGCTCCATCGATGTGGTTCTTGATTCCGATTTGGTTCCACCACGGCTCATACCGCGCAGTCAACTTGGCAAAACTCCACTCGTTCAAGAAGGGGTTGTCACGGCAAAAGCGCTCGTAGATGCCCCAGTTGTAGCTTTTGAATGCCTTCGCAGGGTTGAGAGGCAAGAGGCTGATTTGCACCATCGCATCGTCGTCGAAGCCCGGCAACAGGACCTGCCCACTGCAAACATAGTCATGGACCTCTTGGAACTTCCGCTTGGCTTCCTGAGATTCCTCCAGCCACCCCGAGGAGCAGTAGCGCATTGTCTTGCATGTAGCCAGCCACGCTAAAAGGGAGTACCCGTCCAAGAAGCCCCAGGCGGCCCCAGATAGCACTTCCAAGGCTGTGTCAAGCATCTGGCGCGCATGAAGATGCACATCCTCCTGAAGGCCAAGAAAAGCCAATAGAGAAACTGTTGTCAGTGGAAAAAAGGCATAGGTCATCATTATAATCATTGAAGGAGACCATGGTACGTGGCAGGTATCTAGGCCTATATCTTTAAACGCGGTACAAGTAGAAAACCAAAATCATTTTGAATATATAAAGACTATAAAGATGTATTGCATATAAAGAAAGACATCCTTTTTCCACTGGCCACCCTTCGGGTCAGCGCAAACCAGTGAATGCGGCACGTGTTCATGACGCAATCGTTTCTTGATTTTTGCATGAAAAGAAGCTATTTTGTGCACCTCTACGGTCTTGAGCTTGGTCGACGCCATGCCTTTACCTGACAAGGCGCGGCCATTGGGGCATGGACTCTGAATTACAGTCAAAAAACACCAACAGCTGTGAGGGGCATGCCTGCAATTAACGATCGTGACAGTCACAATGTAGGTCAGTTGGAATAAATGGCTATTTGCTATAAAGTAGGTGTTCAATTTTTTACGGTAGGTGTGCAAAATGCATTGTACTTTCACAGAGACATTCATATCAAAAGGCAATTCACTTCAAGACATCTTCACCTGAGTGTGACAAGAATGAACTTTCTTGGCACTTGGTGCTTTCATGAGACATGGTTTTTCACTTTGGTTGGTGCACTCGCTGACTGGTCCGGTTGACCTTGAGTACCCTGGGGTACCCAAAATCATCCAAAAGTTTGGGCATCAGGTTGCGTAATTCCTCCCGTTTTGTAGCCCGCGCGAATTACACAACCTTTCCTCCTCTGGCTACCGTGGGTCCATGGGCCCCCATGTTGTGGCTCTTCTCTAGCCCGCTTTGCATTGAACTTTGTGTCCATGATTGTGCAGTAAGACTGCATTACAAACTGTTAAACAGACTTTGGTTGGTGCAGTTAGACTGCATTCCAATAGGTGATTATCAAGTAGTTTTAAAACAGGTAGAAGTTGTTTTTAGTTATTGGCTCAGACTCCTTGAGTTCCGTGATGATATGTGTTACTTTCACGAACATCTAGAAGCCAAAGCCAAATTTAATTCTAGAGTACGATAGTTTGGGCAGATACCGACACATTGTCCTTTTGATAGAAGCCAAATTCTAGAGTAAGATGTTTTGGGCAGATACCGACACATTGCGTTTTGAATCGAGCTGCTGCTGTTGACAGATAAGAAGTCTTCGCGTGAAAAAGCGTTCAGATCAGGGTGTTGCATGTCAAACTTGTTTGGATAAATTTATTATCCTATGACTGCTGCGCATTTTTTGTTTGTGTTCATGTCTAGTTTGAATTTGTGAGAGAGCTAACAGCCGCATGAATTTGCTGGCCCCAGTTTTTAGCTGTTGTGGAGCTTTGTCATTGGGCATTTTGCAGTTTGACTCATGTCGCTGGCCTTGGCGCGTTTTGTGGCGAATCGGGGTGCCTCCTGGACGGAGGAGCAGCGCAACATGATGGAGTGCAGCAGAGAGGCTTGCCGCACTGTTGTCAACCAAGTGGGGTGGTGTGACAAGACTGATGCCTTTTTGAAGCTGTGGGTGTCATTCACCATGCTCATGGTGATTGAGTCGCTTGGAGAAGAGCGTGCTGCTGCTGTAGATCATTCTGGCATTGGTGGGTTTCCAATCCCACCCCGTGAGTTGAAGGTCGCCTTGGGACAGCTCAATCCTTATGCTAAGAGTTTCTTGAAGAAGGACCTGGATGCTATGGAAGAGTTGCTGCCCATTTTGTATGCGGCGGCAGATTGCCTTGGCTTTGGTGGCCCATCTACGTCTGAGGCTTTGGATCTCATTCAGGATGTGCAAGCCAGATTGATGGATGTGAAGGCTGCACTGGGTCCTGCTTTGAACATAGCCTAGAAAAAACAATGTCGCCCGTTTTGAAGGAAAAGGAAATGTTGAGAAAAAATGAAGTTGCACTGTTCAGCTGATTCATGCAGTTGCCTTAGGTTTTCAGTTGTCCCAAACATCTTTATATAACAACTAGACTAGTAATAGCGACCCACCATGGGGCGCTTAGTGCCAATGGCGCTTAGCGCAGTATGCGCTCTTACTTTGCATGTACTGTATCTAATCATTGATGCTGTCAATCGGGTTTTGAAAGTCAACATGCAGCCATTTTGGCAGCAATTGCACTATACGCAGCAAATGACATGTCATGTTTTCTTCATTTATCCAACCACAATTCATATTGACTGAAGTGGATGTTTCTTGAAATTGTGTTTTGATTTTGAGAAATTGTTGGTATCGAGCATAGAAACGATTCTGTGAATGTCATGGCAGCTGCTTCCTCCAGCGCAGCAGCAGCTGATGATGATCTCGACATTGATTTGCCACCTGATGTATCGTCAGATGAGGCGATGGCTTTTCCAGAATCTCAAGAACTTGAACTGCCACCAGATGTGGCGTCTGATTTAGAGTTGATGCCGCCTGGGTCGAAGCAGCCCTGCACTTGCAAATTGCAATGCTGGTCCAAGTTTGATGCAGCTGATGTGGACTTCTTCCGTAACAAGCAGCTAAGCAACCCTGAGCGGGCTTCTGAGTCTTTCTTTAAGGTGAAGACTTTGGTTGACAGTCGTGAAGGTGATGGAAATGTGCTGTGGGCAATTAATAAAATAAGGGTTTGTCGCCCTTTCTGGGAGCATTTCCACGCAGTGGGACATAAGTGTGTTGATGATTGGGTGAAGCTGGCCAAAGCTGGCCACGTTCGTCTTCCTGAGACAGGCGCACGTATGCCAAGAGAGAAATCCAAGAGTGACACAGTTCAGTTGTGGTTTCTGCAGTTGTACCAGGGGTCAGCTGAACCGACCCCTGTTGAAGGCTCTGCTGATCGCATAGATGATGATTTGGGGCAAGATTCTCTTCAACATGAAGTTGTCGCCGATGTGCACCACCCCCTCTATGGTCTGAGCGTGGCTGCAGGGGCAGCAGGGGATGTGAAACATCTTGCACCAAAGCGCTTTTTGAATGAGAGCAACCTGGCAGCTCTTTGGCATCTCTATTCGCAGGATCAATCTGTTGTTGAAAAAGTATCCCGGGATACTTTCACCAAGGCCTTCAACAAACACTGGAAAGGTCTTTTGAATTTCAAAGGACATGGTCAAGGAACCCGCTGCCAACTCTGTGCAGAAATGGATGAAGAAAGGAAACATTTGACCACAAAATTGGAAAGGCAGGAGCTGGATCTTAAGAAGCAACTGCACTTTGAGAGGCATGACGCTGACAGGAGTGTGAACGTCAGAGGGAACAAGCTCTCTTCAGATCCTGCTACGTATTTGCTTCAAAATGCCACAGCCAGGGCCATGAAACTGATGGTGGACGGGATGGACCAGGCCAAGTTTCGAACACCAAGAAACCTGGCAGCATCAAGCGCCTTTGCTCAATGTCACCGTCCAGCACTACATCTCACAGGCGTGATAGCCTTTGGACTTTTAGAGGCATACTTCGTATTACCTGCAGATACGAAGAAGGACGCCAATATGAACTGTAGCGTCTTGGGAGTGACTTTGGACCTTTGTCGACAAGCTGTGGAGAAGCTTGGAGCGCAGCATGCGCTGCCAAGGCATGCCATTTTGGCATGCGACAACACTACTAGAGAGTCCAAGAACCAGTGGTTCATGACCTTTGCTGCATCGTTGGTCCATCGTTTTCATTTTGAGACGGTGGAGGTTCAGTACATGATGGCAGGGCACACAAAAAATGAGTTAGACCAAAGGTTTTCAACCATTGCAACAGTTCTGTCAAGGGCACCTGTCCTTGAAACCCCCCAAGACTTTGCCAATTGGATCCGGCAGCATGTTCAACCACTTCATGGCAAAGAATTGCACGTCTTGGTTTTGGAGGAGACATGGGATTTTCAGAAGCTTTTTCAAGCGGTTGCGGCACCAGCTTCGGGTCTCACTAGCACTCACCTGCAGCCACATGCCAACCACCTCTGGCGCTTTGAGTTGAGGAAGTACTTGGAACCGACTTGCATTGTGGAGGTCAACGAAAAGAAGTGGAAGGACAGGTCTGCTCATGATGATGATGTGGTCCTGACAGTGAAGCAGCTGCTTGGTATACGCCAAATTTAAGTTTCTCATTGTTTTTAGTTTGGAACAATCATGTTACATAGACATTTTCGAAAGCACAGTGATGAATATGAATATTTGATTTCTACCGCCCATGTCATCCAGTCAGTGCCAATAAGGTACATCTCTTCGCCCGATCGTTCACAGCCCACACAGCTCGTTCTCCCACATGGAATTGAACTGGACTTTAGCAAATTGATTGCGTCTGGAAGGCGAAGCTTCTCTGAGGAAGTTTTGAAGGAATACCGCAAGACTGCCAAAATTGTTGGAGCTGAGCCGTGGCGCCTTTTTGAAGCAGAGCAATGGCTGACACAGCTGTGTGATGACAATGAGAAGGGCACCATCAAGACACCTCCTGCATTGGAGCTTCTCTTGGAAGTCGGGCATGGTGCTGAGTTCCGTGGCCCTCCAGATTTCAGTGATCTATTTGTGGCAGACCAGCCCCCACCTCGAGTTGTGCGTGTGGGCAAGGGTGGTGGAAAGGATAGAGGAAAGAAAAGGCCTGCTGCAGCGCCACTGAGGCGTCCAGCTGCTGCTGCCCCTCCTGCAGAGGAGGCAGAAGCAGAACTTGAGGTTGCAGAGGAAGGAGCAGAAGCAGCAGAACTTGAAGTTGCACCACGTGCAGACGGTGGAGATGATCGTGCTGCCGAAGCGCCTGTGGCAGCTGCTGCTGAAGTTGAGGCAGGTTCAACCTGATTGTTTCTTAGGGGGTCAAAGCCAGTGAGGAAACCTCTAGTCAACTTCACGACTTGAGTTTTGAATAAAAGGTATTTTCTCAATGGTTCATGTTCATTCCCTGCACACAGGCAGGAGCCTTGGAGGAAGGCTGCTACTATGGGTGTAGCAAATGCAAGTCTTGCAAGTTAGGGTGCGCTCAATGTCGCAAGTTTGCAGATGAGAACTATTCGAATCGATCTTGGACTTACTTTCGGAAAGATGGGTTTGTTGTGCGGCGCAAGAACCATTGAATGGTTTTTTTGGAGCCACCTCTTTTTTCAGCCTTGAAGTTGGTGCGACACCAGGCAATGCCAAAGCATTGTTGAGCGGTGCGATCAATGCAATGCATTGAAATAAAGAATGTTAAAAACTGCATCGGCTGCGCAGCTATCCATTTTTTTTGACTACCCTGAACCCTGTTTGACTTTTTGGATGCAATGAGTTGTGACATTGATTTGGCACTTTCAGTTGCAGTACTTTGGCCTGAGGGCGTTTTTTTCAATTTTTCTGAACAACATTTGAGAGTTTAGGGCTGTCAGCTGAGCATTTTAAGCCACTTATTGTGTTGGCTCGATTTGAATTTTTACATTGTGCCAAAGTTTGATTTGGCCCAATAGATCGAGAATCAATCAACCATACTGTTGTGGCCACGGCATGGCTAAGGGGTCAGCTTTGAAAAAACCAGCTGCTGCTGCTTCCAGGAAGCGACAGGTTGTTGCAAACAAAAAACCTGCTGCGTTGCAGCGTCAGAAGTCCTCAGTGAATGTTGAGGCGACCGCTGTGAACTTGAAAGAGCCTCCTCGTCGCACCGAGCATGGTTTGCACTTCAGGGAGGTTTGCCACCGCCTCTACTTGGAGTGGGATGATGCGCGGCAGAACAGCATGTCCTACAAAACTATGGGGCCCAAGGGAAGGCCCAATGTTTTGTTGTTATGTAAAACTCAATGCGGAACATCAACTCAAAAAGTAGAAAGTGGCAGTGAGTTTGAATTTTGCTCATGACAAACATGAACCAGAATCAGATTTTAGTATTGATGTTTTTTTTTCAACTCCAGGTATCGTGGAGTACCCGTGGAGCCGTGGTCAGTGGCCAAGCTTGACATGCTGAAGAGCCGCGGCTGGCGCAAGGTCAACAAAGTTTGGAAGTGGCACCCCCAATGGATTTGCAAGGAAGCTCGCCGCGATCCGGACATCTTGACTCTCTTTGAAGGCTGAACAGCATGTGAGTTATGAGAGCAACTAGCTGGCCTGGAGCCAGTTACGTTTTTTTTTTTGAAATGGACCAGTGGAGTTAGCAATCCACAGGTCACTTGCATATCGCCGCTGCAGCTGCGTCGGAAAATATCACTGAGCAGTCTTTTTGTTTGAGCTGAGCTTTAAGGTTTAGGATCTTGGAGAACTAACTGTTCAACTTTAGTTTAGGGTTTAGTGATTGAACACTTAGTTCTCCAAGATCCTAAACCCTAAACCCTAAACCCTAAACTGTATGGCAAAAAATTTGCGAGAGTTTTGTTCCCCAACAACTATGTTATTTTTTGAACTTGATATTTTTGGTTTGATTTTTAGGGCCTTGATATTTCGAGATGGGTTCCATGGAAATCATCTTGAAATCCAGCAGTTTTGCTGACATATCAAAAAATCAAGATCAGCAAAATTTTGGGCAAATATCATGAAATCACCCCCGCCGGATTTCAAGGGATAGTCCCTGGAAAGCATCTTGATTTTTGAGTTGTTTGGGGTTGACTGGCTAACCTCACCCAGCTTTGTTTTAACAACTTTCATTGATGATACCCACCAAGAAGGGATTTCAGGCAACAATCCTTGGAAATGACTGGGTTCTTGCCGTTGGGTTTCTATGTCCATTTTCCAGCTTGTGCTTTGGCAGAGTTTGCTTGTGAGATTTTGCTACCTGATGTTGAGTTTATAATAGTACTAGGAGCGACCTTTGGGGCGCTAGCGAAATATTTCGCTTCGCTTATTTTAAATAAGCGTTTAAATTTCTTGATTTGATCTCTTTGTTTTGCCAGTGGATGGCTCGAAGCAGTACAGTCATCACCCAGCAACTGGAACAGAAAAATTAGATACTAGTAAATGGAAACAATAAACGAATGGGCTGTTAGTTATCATAGTTGACAAGGTTAGTAAAACTGCACGTAGGAAGCTGCGAATGGAAGGCAAAGAGTATCGCCAGCGGCAGCGGGCCGGGCGACGCACTTTGCAAATTCTAGAGGAGAGAGCTTTGGCAGCTGCTACTGGCTCCAAACAAAAAAGCGGAGCAACTGAAAGTTTAGTGGTTGAACCTCCAGAAGTTCCAGCCCACAAAGAGATCAAAGAACTAGTCGCTCCAGAAGCTGAAGTAGAACCGAAAGAGGAAAAGCAAACTGCAGAAAAAACAGAAGCTGCTCTGCAGCCAGAAAGCTCTCACCTTGAAGAGGCAGCGGTGAAAACTGAAGCTGGGGCAAATATGCAAGAGACTGGGCTTGCTGCGTCCTCCTCCACTGGTGCTTCTAGCTCACAGCCTGCTGCTGCAGCAGATCAAGGGCCTCCTCGGAGAAAACGTGGCCGCCGGCCCGGTCGCAACGTCGATTGGTGGAACATGGCATACGCCATAAAGAACATATTGCAGCAGTGATGGAAGAGAAGTTGAAAAAAGTGGTGCCTCTTTGATGCTTTGTCAGTTTGAACACTAGGGTGTGAGTGAAGTCATGTATGGAACGTTTTCAGTGGAGATTTTTGGATGTCGTGCAGAACTCATGAGATGTTAGGAAGCCGTTTTCGTTTTTGCATTGAGTCATGAGTTTGAAAGATTTCAGAAACAGGGCTCCGATTTGGGAACGGTAGCCTCCCTAATTTTGATGACAATGCATGTTTTTGGCTTCAAATTTTGTTTGTAACAGCGACCTTTGAGGGCGCAGCGACCTTTGCGGGCGCTTAGCACAGTGGGTTTGCCTGGGGCATTGTGGCCTTTAGATTTCTAGTTCTTGCCATGGCCGATGGCGAGGATGTGATCATGGTTGCTGATGATGCAACGCCTGAAGATGCTTTTGGAGAGGCATGGTTGACAAAGGCAAAAACTTTGATGGCCAGCTTTCCTAGCGGACCAGCTGCATTTTTGAAGGAGAATCTCAAGGATGTTGAGAAAGCTTCAGGTTTTGCGGCATGGTTGTGGTGTGAGTTCCCCGAGAGAAATGATGTGCTGTACCAGCACAGTCAAGATTTTGAAGGCGTTCAAGAATCTTTGCTGGCCCAGACGCCTCCATCAGCTTTTCACATCTCTGCTTTTGCTTTTGATGACAAGTGTAGCTTGAAGCCACCACCAGGAAAAGACCAGTTCTTGAACCTGGTGGAGCACATGCTCAAGCATGGGTTTGTGAGCTCAGGCGATCCAATCATGGCCAATCACGTGGCGATCCAACCTGACATAGTAGTTCCAATGCCATGGAACAAACCTTTGAATGCAGAAGCCCTTGTCCCTTTCAGTGTGGCCTATGTGAAGGGCCGTGCTCGTATGACATCGCTTTTGGCTTTGTTGTGTGGCATGTTCCTTGAAGGCTTGGATGACCTGCGGTCAAAGCACAAGACTTTCTGGGAAAGCATTTGTGTGATTTGGACCCAGCATCTATTGCAGCGAAGCAAAGAAGAGCAGGTCTTGACAAACATGAAGCTGAGTCTCAAGGGCTCCCTTCGGAAGGCTGCCAATGTGATTCAGGTGGCACAGATGGTCCGTCGTCTCATCAAAGAAGGTGGCACTGACTATGCTTCTTTTGTTCGCAAATGGAACATGCAGACTGTGTCGTCCCATCAGATCAAGGGCCGCAAAGCTGTCACTTTGAAGCTTTTGTTCGAATCAGCTCCTGAGGCAGGTTGTTTGCTCATTGTCAAAACCTATTGAGATTTTTGTGGATTTTTGTATTCCCTTCTATTCTACCTAAAATTCCTCAAATTTTTGGTAGAAAAATAGGACCATAACAAATCTTTAAGATCTGAAGTTTTTGATCCCTGACCAGGACGTCATGGACAGCATCTTGACACACGTAGGCCTCTTGGGATGGGGCAATTGCATTTGGACGGAAGAGAACCTAGCTTCTAAGAGACTTTTTCCTGGTTTTGCTTTTTCAGCCAGATCCAGGAAATGGTCGTCCCGGCTGAAGGTGACAGAGCAAAGTTTGAGGTTCATGTGCTGGAAAGTGCAAAAAGAAACAGAGATGGGTATGGCACAAAATGCCAGCAAGAAAGATGTGAACTGGATGGAGCAAGAGGCGGAGAAAGCTGCAGCCATCACTTCTTTGGCAAAGGAATTTTGCCAGGAGCATGCAGTGGCCCCAGACTTGGTGGAACAACGCATCCTGGTTGCATGGGCCAATGGTGATGAACGCATTGACATGGAACTCAATGCTGCAATCCTGGAGAAGCTGGATTCCTTTGAAGTAGGCAAAATGCCTTGTTTCAAGGCCCTTCTAGATGAGTCCATCTTCAATGCACCCATCAGTAGTGCACAGGAAGAGAACTTGCGTGATGCCATGAAAAGGGATGAGTTTGACCATGTCCTGAAGAAGCTCGATTATGACCAGAAAGTCTTTGAGATTTGGCAGTCCAAATGTGCTTCTGTGACAGTTGCCCGTACCCACGCCAGGCAAGAACATGTTGTCAGCCAGCATCGCCGCATCGTGCAAGGAGTGGAGAACTACTTGGACGGTTGTTGCAGGTTTTTGACTTGGGAGGATTGCAAGGGTGCTGATTCCTTGATCCCTTCCATATTGAATTTCAGGATGGAGGCTGTGAAAAAAATGAAAGGAAAGGATGTGCAATGCAGTGAGATCCCAACCGTGGCACTCGTGAATTGGTGCGCACCTTGCCAGCTTCCAGCTGGGAGGCAGAATGACCATGCTGGCGTTTTGGCATGGGCGTTACATGACAATTTGAAGAGCTGCGGCATCGTGTTTTCTCCTGTCTTCAGCCACTTGAAGGGGAAAACTTTTTTGGAGGAAAACACAGCTTTGAACATCCTGAGCAAAGGAGGGCACAACTTGGACCATCAGTTCTCCCTGCTGTACAGTGAACGGGCAGATCAACGTGATGGTCGACCCCTTTTATATCCAGGAAGATTTGCTTTCCCAGGGCATGTTGTTGATTTGTCAAAGGGCTCACCCTTTTTCAATTCTGACCTTCGCAGGAACGGCCGAACAGAACAAGTGAAGCAGCTGGCACCGAAGGACCTGAAAGAATTAGAAGATGTGGCTGATGATAGCTTGCCACAAGTGACAGGGAACCATGTTGTGTCAGGCGGTGCCAAGTTTTCACAGCTTGGCCCTCCAGCTGCTGAAGAGATCTTGAAGAGGCTGCTTGCTGGAACGGAGTTGGACAAGTTCCCTGCTGTCTTCATCCTTGACTTGAACCCTCGAGTCGGTGATTTTGCCATGGCATTCACGAAGCTCAGATGTCAACTCAACATTGCCACGAGCTTGTTCTTTGTGGGGGTGCCGGAGAAGAACAAAGACATCGAGTGGTTGCGATTGACTTTGATTGAGGAATTGGTGGACAAAGTCAAAGCTGGTAACTTGGCTCTCCCAGGCATGCAGCCATACCAAGCTGAGGTAAACAATGATCTTTTGGAAGCCTTGCCTGCGCTTCCAGTGATGAATCTTTTGATTACAGAAGGTGAAGGTGAATTCAGGCAGCTCAAGATCCCACGCTCTTTGATCCAGAAGTGGCGCGCTGATGAAGACTTTGGTGAGGAGTTTGGACGATGGCTGGACCCTTTCTTGGAAGTGTATTCTGCAGCATCTGAAGCACCTACTCAAAGTCCAACAAAGCGAACTCCAGAAGAACAGCCTGAGGCACAGCAGGCTTCCCCAAAGAAGGCCAAGGTGGAAGAGGTGTCAGCAGAATTCATCATGAATATGGACAAGATCATGGACACTTTGCTGTTTGATTGCAAGCTGTCAAGTAAAGACAGCCTGAACTACCAGATCCGCATCGGCCAGAACATCTACCTTGTGAATTTGACGGAGCAAGAGCAGACTTTGAAAGCTTTGACACCTTTGGTTGGATTTGGGCGTGGGCAGTTCAAGCTTTGCAAAGCTGAGGAAACCACACCTGACAAAGCCATCATCTTCGAAGTTGTTGATGCAGAACAATTGGTTTGTTTGAATGGCGCTGTTGTCACAATTTCAGAATGCATCTTCCAACAAAGGAAGAAGAACCCAGAAATTGGAGTGGCTTATCACAAGGTTGACCTGGTACCAGAACAGCCAGGCAAATTCAAGTTCAATGTGACCCACAAGGTGGCTTTTGTCCCTGCATCTAAGAAGGATGCTGCCGCTGCTTTGAAAGCTGCTGAGGGGGATGAGCCTGGCAAGCCTGAATCTGCCTTATCGAGCAGCAATGTTGGATCCAAAGAATCGCCATCCATCTTTCAAAAGTCTCATTGCGTCAGGATCATTTGGTGGGTCCGCTGGACCGTGAAGGGGCTTCAGCCTGTGAAGCCGATGGTGCACCTGACCAAACGCTTGGTCCTTGCCCCATCACAGGCATGCCATATTGTGAGTGGATCTGCTTCCTCATAGGCATCTTTTTTGCCAGTTCTGCCAGTCTGATTTAAGGGTGACTGGAGTCTTGGTGAGAAACAGATTGGGTTTATCTTTCTTCGTCAGTCACCTCACTTATGAGTTCTGTTTTTGGTTAATGGCATCTTGGATGATCAGTGTTATCTTGTTGCTTTTTGTTCAGCATTGGTGACCCACTGTTTCCACCATGTTTTTCAATAAGCAACTTGGCAATTTATGGCAGCAATCGATACGTCTCGATCCCTCAGTCTGCCATTGGCCAAATAGTTGAAGGCAAGCGAAGTTGAGGTCACAAATCACTGTGCTTAAGAAAAAGATTGCCATCTGAGAAACATGACTCTTCCAAAAAAAATTCAGCAGTGACAAATGGAAAGAAAGAAGAGTTTACTATTCATCATCTTGCGGTCCGAACGATGATATGGCTATTGCTTTTCCTGAAGGCTCAAAACAGTGCAACTTTCACAGGAAATAGAAACACACAGCGTCCTTGTCAAAAGAAAAATCGAAGGAAACATCAACATATGATTTTTCCTAACAAATAATATTCAGTACTTTACTATCTAAAACAGCGTGCCTAATGCACGCTCAGCGCCTCTAGGCGCTAGCGCTCGTAAGCGCTTTACCCCCTTAAAATAAAAATCAAAGAACCCATTTCAAGCATATTATTTGAGATGATCCGTGGACCAATGGAAGAAACAGCACTGAGTGAGCTGGTCTGAGTGCTGGTGCAATATTTTGTTTCACCCGCTGGCGATGGTTTTTTTGTTTCACCCGTGTCGGTATCGCCCAAATTTCAAAATACATTTGATGTATCATTGTTCCCAACGTTCCATGGAAGAAACATCATGGCGGCTAAGCAATGAGAAGGTATCTATATATATAAATATTTACATTCATTATTTTTATGTAGATTGGATATGATATTGATACTTTTAAAACATTATATATATGCCATTTGTTTTGTTGTCATATAAAAGTAGTCTTCCAAAGAAAAGGTGATGAGATTGAGGTCTTCATTCCATCATAATGTCGAAACAAACTTGCCGATCGTTTTGCTGGAAATCGAGCCCCGAATTCCATGTCATCGGTGTTGGAAATTGGAGCTTGATTTCCAGCAGAGAGCCTGTATTGTTATTTACATTAGGTTCAAGCTTCGGCTCCAATTGTTCTGGTTGTCTCCGTGGCGTGAGAAAAGGTAAAGATTAAAGTCACACTCAGGTGAAGATGTCTTGAAGTGAATTGCCTTTTGAGATAAATGTCTCTGAGACTCTGTGAAAGTACACTGCATTTTGCACACCTACCGTAAAAAATTGAACACCTACTTTATAGCAAATATCCATATAAGCTGCTTGTTGACAAACGGCCGCGGAAGAATCACGATTGCTACTTGGTCAAGCTTCCAGGGCTAAACCTTTGCAGCTAATTTCACACCATGGCATTGCAAAAATGTTGTTCGCATGATTCTGAAACTTGAAAGAGCCACCTGCAAGATCATCCAACTCTATCTACGATTCTTCCGTGGTCAAGTTCATTAACCACGCATTTCAGATTCAAAGCACGCACCTTTTCTCTTTTGTCTGCTGCATGGCTGCTTCTGTACAAGTGGTGAAACTGTCTGGCTGTTGCTGCTATAGGTGCAGATATAAAAGGTTCAATCATGATTTGCGGCATGCTGGGCAATAGCGCTTTCTCGCCTGGCCCTGGACCTGCTTCTCTTCAAACTTGCGCTTGCAGCCCTTGTTCCGGCAAGTCTGCTCGTCCTTCTGCCTGGTATTTCTGGATGCGCAATTCAAGCAGCGGCGGTGCCTCGCCTCACCGTCTTCAGAAGCAATGATGGTAGGAAGCAGCCCCTGGCAGCCTCTGCACTTGAACCAACCGCTGTACTGGCGAATTGCTTTCTTTCCCTCCTCCTGCTGACAATCTTTGCAAGCAACAGCATATAGGGGCAAAGTGAGCATCACATTCTCAAACACCTCCACAGGTTTCACCTTCTCGCACTGGCTGCATTTCAAATTGTCCAATGCCTTGCAACATGATAGACATGTAGGCTTCCGTTCTTCACCCATTGTCTTGAGCTGTGCTCGTGGATAGGCGTCCTCGATCTTGTTGACTTTGCACTTGCCGCAGACATACTTCATGGTGCCGCTCTCCAGTTTGCGCTTGCGAGGCCCTGACTTGCCGTGCTTGCACCACATGCAGATCCCTGGAAGGTTGGCTCGGATCTTGTCCCACTGTTCATGCTCGAAGTTGTCCAAATTCCGCACCTGCTTGCAAGTCTGACATGTGGCGAATGGCATCCGCCCCTCACGAAAGGCGCCCCAGTCAATGTCTTCGCCACGAAGCGTCTGGAGTAGAAGCTTCGGGCCTTCTCCTGTGCCTCGCTGAAACAACCACAACGGAAAAGGCCTCAGGATCAATGCATCGTCCCGGCTGCGAACTCGACTGGCTGCCACCGCGCCAAAGGTCGTGTCCACCTTCTTCTCCACGTTCAGGTCCAAGAGCACGGCCGGTAGAGTCTTTCCCTGACTCGAGTGCGCTGTCATAGCATATGCAGGTGTGAGAGGCACCTGCGTTCTGTAGACTTTCAACACAGCAGACTTTCGCTTCTTGTCAAGGAACCACGTCTTTGCCACTGGACTGATCGGGTAGACACCCGGCTCGTCCACACCATCTAGCTGCCATTTTGCCCCCTCGAATTTGACGTAGACGGTGGATGGACGAGGGTCATTCTCTGGCCAGACCCATGAGTGGACACGGCCGACTGTTCCTTTCAATAAGAGTAGCTTGTCCTGGGATCTGTCCATGTGCTAGGTGAGGGCGACCTTGATTCCAATAGCAAGCGGCAACATCCCACAGAGATCACCAGTGTCGCGGTCATGGTATTGCAACCACCTGCAGGGCCAATTGGAGACAGCAACTAAATGAGTTATGAGACTGTAAAGGTTTCTCACTATAGGATAATAATTGAAATGCATGTTGACATCAAAGAGTAAATCTGTGACCCGAACAACGTATCAGTTTTCCCTGGACAAGTGACAAGTGTGAGGGGATTTCCTTCCGAAGAACCAAAATAATATGTGCAATGCCAAAAAAATGCACTTTTATGCCAATGCCTGATCTTCGCCTGCTTGTCACATTCCTCAGCTTGTAAGGCTTCAGTGGATGCATGGTCCTTGGCAGATGACCAGCGCAGTGGAGTTCCTGTTGCTTGGCTGTAGAATCTGGTTCTGTCCTTATTGATTTGGTAGCGAGCGTCGTTGTTGGCCACTATCGCCACTGCCTCTTTGAACTTGTCCTGCTTCAGGCGAGGGTCTTCCACAGATGTAATGACGCGCCGTCTTGAGGCCTTCTCTTCATCCGACAAGGCACAGCCATCAACTGCGTAGCCATGAAGGTAGCGCCACGTTGTCTCTGACAAGCACCCGCTCCTCATCTCGTCCACGACTTGGTTCCACCACTCGTCCTTGCAGCGCTCTCGCTCCACCAGTTCCGTGACGCCCTGCACGGCGCCGCCCCAAAGCAAGTGCTTCCCATGGTCTGCAAGGGCGTCCTCGGGTGTTTTGTCAGAGTTCGGGTCCAAGATGCTGCGAGGAATATCCGCCAGGTAGTGCCCTGCAGGTGGTGGCAGTTGCTGAAAGTCGCCGGTGAGGATCACGTTGATGCCGGCAAAGGGTCGAAACTGGCCATGAATGTCCTTCTTCCAAGCGCTGGCATTGGGCATGACGGCTTTGAGCCGGTGCTCTAACTTACCAAGCAGTTTTGCATCTGTGAGACTGATCTCGTCCAGGATGAGCCACCGCCAGTTGGCAAGCCGCTTGGCGACGTCTTCGCTTGCTGCCTGGCTGGCCGATGCTTGAAGATTGAAGCCAAAGGCGCCGTGGATCGTCTTGCCATGGAGGTCTGCGGCATTCACCGCCTGGAAAGCCACCACTTCATAGTCCAAGCCGTAGATATAGT